>WYDI02026344.1:0-87536 GCA_009867235.2 Psittacus erithacus | reverse complement strand
TTGAACACTGCCAGGGATGGGGCAGCCACAGCTTCTCTGGGCACCCTGTGCCAGCACCTCAGCACTCTCACAGTAAATCCTTTCTATACAACTCAACAATGAGTAGATCCTTTCTAGACAACTCAACTCTCCATGCTGGTTTAGCTGGGACCTTCTTGAGCTCATGGCATCACCTTGGGGCGTGTCCCTCTCTTCCTGAGCATTTCTGCCTCCCCATGGTGAGGACCAGCAACCTCCAGCAAAGGCTTTGACAAAGCTGTTGGCCAACAAGTGCAGTCTATTGTTAGTATCACCATGTCCCCCTCGGTAACATCAGGTTCAGAGGGCAAATCGCTCAAAGCAGCTGGGACATGACTGCTGGCTTGTGAGGAATGATGTAATTACATCTCCCTCTGTGGGGAGGTGAATAGAGAGGCCTTTGGAGGCACGGGACTTGGGGGGTGGAGGGAGAGGGCTGCCTCAGGTTACTTCAGGTCAGGATACTGTCAAAATCCATCAAAGGCATTCCCAGGAGAGTCGGCAGCCGACATGCACAATGCAGGCTTTATGCCACTGGCGGTGGAGTTGAGTTATAGGCATCTGGGCTTTAGAGGGCTTCAATAAAAAGTTGCTTTTCTCTCTCTTTTTTTCACCCTTCCCCTGCTGGTGTATGAATTAAGGCTCTTTGGCTTATCGAGTTTAAAGGAATTAGAGCAGCTGACGTTGATATTGTTGTTGTTGCAAGTTCACAGACTTGCTTTTGGATGTGAGAACCTGGGCAACCCTCGACATCCCTGGGGAGCCGGGCATCCAGCAAACACAGCATCTTGTTTAGTAACTGGGCCTGCTTGCCCAGCACATGAACATCTTCCCCTGCTGTGCATGAGTGAAGTGCTGCTTTTGGTTTTCTTTCTTTTAAGTTCTAAGGATGTTTATTATTAAGGATGACCATTTTATCCTGAGGTGTGTGTGTTGTTTTGACCTACTGATGAAGGAAAACACCTGCAGGTCCTGGGATGAACGACTGCTGAACTGCAGCTAAAATCACTAACTTGTGACATCAAGACACAGATTCCTTAATGGCTGTGATTCAAAAGAAAGTATAGGCATTGCTTCCATCTAAAGATTTTGTTTCTTTTCTGAGGCTGTGTAGGAATGAAGCTTTGGTTGTAGCGAGTGAATGTTATTTGCTTTTTAATGGTCCATTTACCTCGAAAGTAATCCTTCACAACCCGCTTTCCATCTGTGCTTGCATACCTTGTTTTTACCACTTGCAAGATATATTTGATACTCTGTGAATGCAGATGTGGGAGTTGTTCCACAGGAAAGGATTTCTGTTCTTCATGTGTCTGGTTTTGCAGTGATGGGTGGTGGTAAATGGTTGTTAAATAAGCTTGCATGCCACCAAACTGCTGTGAGTCAGCATGGATCTGAAGTAGGTTATAAGTAATGATCTAGTGTGAGCAATGCTGAGCACTTTTAATTTCCTTTTGCATCTAAAAAGGATGCAGGATTTTGCCTAGAGTCCACAATTAAAAGTATTTGGTTCTGTGTGTATGTGGGGATCTGTTAATTTGATTTGTTATGGTGTCAGTCTATTTAAATGGAAGGGGAACCACTTTTCAAGTGTTTTGCTTTTCATCTTAAATGCTCTTGCTTGTGCTTTACTCCTGAGAACAAAAATGGCTTAGTCATTTCAATTTTCTGATGGGGTTGGATGAACTACAGAGATGTCTGATCTAAACCAAGACTGTTTTCACTCAGACTTAAAAAGGCTCAGATGCCTTTTTATTATTAGATCTTTGCTGAAGAAACTATCTGAAATCCAGCTGTGGATTTTGGGGATGTCCATCAGCTGTGCTTTGTTCTAGAGCTTCTGTCCATGTGAAAATGCTGTAGGATTCGTGCTGGGATGCAGGTTCTCTCCATTTGGTTGCTCTACCTCAGGTCCTGATTTGAGCAGAGGGAGGCATTTGCTCTGGATGAATTTGGTAGTGCCATGAATGAAACATCTCCGTAGCAGGATGTTACGTGACTAATACTTGGTCTAGCCACCTCTCAAGACCTATTGAGTCTAAAAATATCTTCAGACTGAATTTATTACAGTACTCCAGTTATGTCCAGACTTTGCCTGGCTCTCTATTTCTCATGATGTTAAACAGCTTCCAAACTTCTTACAGAAAAAAAGAGCTCAAATGCTCTGGGGGCATTTCAGCATCTCAGGGCAGTGAAGGCTGACTTGTTTTCTAAAGGCCATAGAGGCATTCAGACTTGACTAAAGAGAAATGCCCAGTTGACCCAGATGCTTTACCAAAACTACTTTGCCTATTCCTTGTCTCTTCTTTTGGAACTTTTTAACCTTCTCGAATTATTCCTTCAAATATCCCTGACCAGAACTGTGCATTTTGCTGTTTAATAGGATTAAAGAGAATGTGTGTTACACTGTATTAATCATCTGACTGGAGCAGATCTGGTGGATTTGGTTCAATAATCCTTCTTTCTGGATCGCTGCCTTTCTGAGACCTTGGAAAAAATATGAGATTTGCCATGTCTTACGTTTAAAGAATGGCTTGTGTTGTCTAACAGAGGAGGGCTAATGGCTGAGTGTCATAGGCATCAGCTGTGTGTTGTTTAGACTACTTTAAAGCTACTTCTTAGTGCAGTGGATAAACTTCTCTGGGTGGGGGTGAGAGGAAGGGTGTGACTATTTGGGAATCTGGTAACTAAGTGTTTTCAGATGTTAAGGTTCAAATCCGACATTTTTTTGGGGTGAGGAGAAGTGTGGTGGCTTCAGCTGGGGGGTTTGACCATGGGCTGTGTGATGAATATGCTCTATGTCCGCTGCTTCGCCTCATCTCCAGCGTGAGCCCTGCTTTGCCTGCAGCCTTTGCCTGCACTGATCAGGCAGAGCGGCACACTTGGTGTGTTTTCATTTTCCTGAGTGATGTGCAAGTGCTGCTTTGAGATGACATCGAGCCAAGGACGTGGCTCTGATCCTTGGGCCACCAGTGGACAGACTTAATTAGCACCGCTGGGCAGGGCAGACCCTGATAGTAAGCAAATTCCTCAGCTCAACAGGGTATTATAGAAACATCTGTACTGTGGCTTACAGTACCTTCTCCTCAGAAATCGCTGGCTGAGTACAAAGAGGAGCCACATTCTTGCATTGATTAGATTAGTGCAGATATCCAAATGTTTCCAGCAGTACAGGAAATGGTCTTTGTGCGCTTGAGCTCTAGCAGATACCGGCTCGAGTTTCCGCTTTGCCTCAACGCCCTCAAACACATGCGCTGGGGTTTTTTTTCTCTCCTCTTTGCCTCCCCCACTCTGTAAGCTCCTGGATCTTTGATGTGGTGATAGGCTAAATGGCTGTGAAATAGCCCAACAACACTTGATAGAAATTGTAAGAAAGAAGCATTGCCCTCAGAGTTTAAAAGGCGCATGGTCTTCAAAGCCTCTGAGAGCTTTGAATTCAGAGCAGAGCATGCTGCAAATGCACCCAGCATCAAAATAGATTTTGCATCAGCGCAGCGAGTGTGTGTGTGGGTTTGCTAGATAATATATCCCAGCAGGAGTGTTAAAGAGATCCATATTCCTGCTTAAGTACAAGAATCTCACAGGGGCTAGGGTGAGCCTCCATTTCTTGTAGCGTTAGCGATGCCAGACAGGGCTTTGGACCACTTGTCCCTGTGTTGTGTATGCGTGTGTCCTGGTTTTGGTTAATTTAAATACTGGTTTATTTATTTACCACCATCTAATCCTTTGCTAATCCTTTCCCTTTCTCTCCAGCTCCCTGCCGACCATGCAGTGACACTGAGGTCCTCTTGGCTGTCTGCACTAGTGATTTTGGTGAGTTGTTGCTCCCTTCTCCCCTGGGTGGCTCACTTGAAGGTGACATCTGTGAACACTAACAGACACCTACTTACACTTGGCAACTTCTGCAAGTGGTGAATGAGGTCTTAAGGAGCTGTGTGCATGGGAGAGGGAAGAGGCCATGGTGTGAAGGACCTCAAAACCGTGCTGCCCGGCCAGCACTTCTCTGTCCACCCTGGGTCATTCTGTGTTCCCCAGGGTGGATAGGGAATGACCCAGCAACCACAATGGAAGCAGAAGTTCAGAGGCCTGAGTGCATCTAGGAGAGGCTTTTACTTGCTGCCCTAAAACGGACTCATAAAGACCAAAAGTTTCAGTGCTCCATGCTTCCCTTTTTAAAGGGGAATTTCATGTTAGCTGGTATCTGTAATGGCTGAAAACCAGCAAGTACATTGTCAGGGAGATTTAACCATGTATCTTGTTGTTAGAACTCTTTACCATGATTGATGCTATTTTGCTGATGCAATTAGTTTTGTGTTTAATATGTGTGTGCTCTTTGCTGGGCAGGTTACAAATATGAACTGCAACACATAGAAATATATACTGGAGGTTACTGTTAGAAACAAAGGATCGAAACTGGGGCTGCTGTAGTGAAATCAGTTCCCCTTGGACTGCCTGGCTGCATGGGGCAGAGTTTGAACCAGAATTATTCTGGAAGAACAAGGTTCTGGAGTTGAGTAATCCTTCCTTATGTCCTTTTTCTGTTTCCAGTGATCAGAGGCTCCATTCAAGATGTAACGAACGAGGCAGAGGAGCAAGAATCCATAATCCACGTTGGTGTCAACAAACTGTACAGGCAGAAGAGCAAAGTCTTCCAGCTCACAGGGGAGAGTGGGAACTGGCGAGGGCAAATAAAGACCCTGCTGGAGTGTGGGGTGAAACCAGGAGATGGAGACTTCCTTTTCACGGGACGCATGCACTTTGGGGAGGCCAGGTTAGGCTGTGCCCCTCGTTTTAAAGACTTCCAAAGGATGTACAAAGAGGCAAAAGACAAAGGGCTAAACCCATGTGAAATTGGCCCAGATTGAAGTCCCCTGTTTGGCTGAGGAGCGCTTTCAGCGGTTGGCTGGGAATATTTCCTGGCCACGGTGAAAACTCTGAACAAAACCAGTAACTGGGAGCATGGACAGATGTGGAGTGCAGGCTGAGAGCCCCGCAGGACACCTCTGCAGCCTGCAGTTAGACTAATGGAAGCAACAGAGGTACGAGCTCAGAAGGCTGCCACGCAAGCAAGGCTGGATTTTAACCAATCTTGTCCTTATGAATTAAGTTATTATATTTTTTTAGTGACTTCCGTAGGAAAACAAACCAAGAAAACTCCCATGTCTTAATAAAAAACCCAAATGAAAGCCAACATGCCTTAGTATCTTTTTAATACTAATTCTGAAAGCTGTCTTTAAGCCGATGTAGCATTTGGTATGACGTATTCTGTGTAAATGGCCGCGAATGTGATAGAGCACGGTAAAACATCTTAACATTGATGCTTTGTAAAAAGCTTGGTGTACAATTCAGAGTTGTTTCTTACGACAGAAATTTATGGAGCCAAACTCTTGTGTGTGTGTTCTTCTTTTTTATTTGAAAGGATATACAATCGCTGCCTGCAGTTTTTTGTCCAGGCTGGCAAATTCTTTCCATTCCAGAGAAATAAAGGTCCCTGGATTTGACATATGCTGTTTAAAATCTATTTGTTTCCTTCTCCATAAGGCCGGTCTCAGCTAGTCCAGATGTGCTCATAGATCAGTTCTGGGCTGCTCACTTAGATTGTGGCTTCTCTGAGCAGAAACAGAGTTCCTGTGAGGCATTGGGAACCACAGTGTTTTTCAAAGGGGAAGCAGGAGCTATTTTTGGAAGTTCTTAGACATGTGTCCAGGCAAGGCTCTGAGTGCACTTCTCTCTGATGCCAGTGGGGTTATTTTGGGAATGGCTTCGAAGAGCAGGATGCTCCTTCGTGCTTTGCTTGAAGCTTTGAATTGTGCTGGATGGGAGCCTGGGGCGAGGAGTCCCAGGGGACAGGATCAGGCCACCTCCTGAGAAATGAGGGCTTTCCCTAAGGGTGGGCCACTTCTGCAGGTATTGTCCCAAGGGAGATACAGGAGCTGCCCCCCCTTGTTCAGTCCCATCATTCCCCATAACCCGCATCACATTAGTGATGCCTTCACAAGGATTTTTAACCTCCTGCCCGTGTTCATTCTTTCGTGCTTTCTACTTACCCCAACTTTGATTTTAGGCCATCAGGTTCTTTAAATAAAAAGTTTCCACTTAGTGACCTTTTGCCTCATCCTTCCTTTATGTAATTGTTTCTGAGGCTCAGGGAGGGCATCTGGAGTGACTTAGAGGATGGTCTTCTCAGGGGGTTGTAGCAAGTTTTAAGATGGATAGGACAGAGATGTCTCATGAGACCCCAGGGATGTACCAAAGTACAGGTCTGAAGTGGGACTAAAATCCCTCTGAAAGTGATTCTGAAGATGTCTCTCAGCAAGATTCCTCCTGTTGGAGGAATCCCTCCAGTTGGAGAATGGGGGTTTCTTTTAGCTGTGCTAAGATGATCCTAAGATGCTCCATAACTACTTCCGCAAAGACCTAAACCCTATTTAGCACCCGTCTTATCTGCTGCTTTGACCCCAGCTGCCTTCCAGCCTCCTGTAAGCAAAGCATCCTACTCTGCAGGGTTCAAGGTTCCCTCCCATCCTACTCTGAGTTTTAAAAGGAAACTAGTTAGGACTAGTGGACGGTGGAAATGGTTCACTCTTTGTCTTCGGCCTCTTCCAACCCCTCTCCTGCAGCATTGCTTCCACTTCCAGGAATCTCAATCCAGCCTTTTGCAGGCTTTTAAAAATGATTCTGTGATTTAACACTAAGTACATCTAAGGGTTCATTTCAGAAGCCCTGTGCCTAACCTCTCCTGTTGTGTTTCACGAGCAGAGTGGCTGCTGGCAGGATGAGGAGGGAAGAACAGCATGTTCCTGGAATTGTCTCCAACCTGCCCACTCTCCTCTTCCTATGTGTGCCTGCAGGAGCGAGGGGAAGAGGCTGAATTAGATGTTGAGCCAGTGAGGAGAGTGCAAGCAAAACACAGTCAGGGAGGCTTTGGCCCTGGAGTTCTACCTTTGGCTGCAGTTTTATTTTTATGGCAGTTTAAATTGTTTGTAGACTTTTTCTCTTTAAATACCCTTTGAACCACACTTGGAGCCAAGCGCTGAATTGGTGCCTTTCTTCATTCCTGCCTTGTTTGCCTAGCCAAGCAGGAGCAGTGCAGCTTTCCCCACCTCCTCTGGCATTGGCCCTGTTCCCTGCTGAATTGCTCTTCCCTGAGAAGCTGTCTGTGTCCTGCCTGTGAGCTCCCTGGAAATCCTTGGCAGGAGAGGAAACGTTATCCTGCTGATTCTTGCCCTGCCTCAGCTCCATAACAACCTGCAGAGATGCAGTGTTGGAACGCTCTGTAGCTGCTACGTGTCCATCACACTGATGGTGCCTGCAATTAGAGTGTCGGAGGGAGTGGCTGGGTGAGCAATAACTTTGCTCAGAACCCAGGTCTTCAATCAAAACTGATGTGAAGATCTTGCTCTGCAACATTTCCTGTCTTGACAGCATGTCCGTGTCTTGAGCCTGGCTCAGTGCAGCATCACAGGTTGGCTGATGTGCATCAAGGCATCACTAATTGCAGGAGTGGGGCTGGCCACAGGGCTGGTGCCACGTCTCTCAGTAGCTAGGGGTGTGTGTGCACTTTGTACAGCCAGAGGTTAATGCAGGGATTCCACCCACTGCCCCAGAATCCAGTTCCAAAATGCTCACCATGAAGCCTTTGAAGCACAATTACAGCTTGGCCTATCTGGCAGCAGAATCAGGGTAGAAAGGATGGATTAAAAATGACTTTGCTCACATGTGCTGACTCCACTGTATAATGAAAGCAAATGACACACTTATGCAGCATTATGTGAGGACCTGCCTGTTGCCACCTAATGAAAATCCTTGGCTGAAGGTGACTCAGGACAGAGGTGGAGCAGGTGCTTGCAAAGCAGTGTTTCTCTTGCTGCTGCTGCTCTCTCAAGATGAAGGGCTTCCTCTTGGGCCGTAATTAACATAATGGAATTCCTCTTTACAGCAACAGACTGACATATCTGTTCCTAAGAAAGCAGAACTAATGAACTTCAATTGCCTTGGTTAGAGCCCCTTCGGTTGGGCAACGCTGCCCATAAATAGGCTCTAGGCATCTGCTGATTTTGCATCTGAACTCTGGCAAGCCTGTGGTTTGGGTTGTTAGTGAAAACACTTTCCATGGTAACCTTCTACTTCTCTTATTTTTCCATAAAGCAGCACTAACAAGCCCATTGGTGAATTAAGTCACCTCGGAGGTGAGAGGCGCGCCGAGCTTACTGCGGTGACAAGTAGGTAGGTTGGGAAACTCATGTGGGTGCCTACACGAGTCTGTTTGAGGTCTGTCAGATGCTGCCTGCCTGGGGGGAAGTTTGCCCTCTTTCATCCTGTGGAGAAACAGGATCATCTCATCTCCAAACGCCATGACCTCAGTGCCTGGTGCGGAGGGGAGCGAGCTCGCTGTGCTTGGTTTGCCTACAGCCAGACCAGAGGATCTTGATTCAAGCACTTGTTTGCTTCCCGTTCAGGAAGAACAGGCCGTTTACCTCCAAGCTGCCCTGATACACTTTGCCTCTTGCATGTGAGCCGTGGCTGCGCTGCAGGAGGTGTGTGCCCTTCAGCCTGCCTGCTGTGTGATGTCCCGTCCCATCCTCAGGCCAACTGCCTGGTACAATCAGAGACATCTGTAGGCAGCTTTTCATCACCCTCTTTTCTGTTTCTGCCACCTTCTCCTCACTCTGCTGTCCCGTTTGTGCTGGTCACCCTGGGTTTCATGCCAGGAAGCATCAGACATTGCTTTAGCACCAGCCCGCTGCTGCTCTCTTCTGATAAGGGAGAAGCACCTTATCATCAGCGCAGCTCAGCCTGCGCTGTGCAGGGGAGGGAACTGCCCTGATTTA
This sequence comes from Psittacus erithacus, assembly GCA_009867235.2. Lineage (NCBI taxonomy): Eukaryota > Metazoa > Chordata > Aves > Psittaciformes > Psittacidae > Psittacus > Psittacus erithacus. Next base: position 78,690 of record WYDI02026344.1, on the reverse strand, counting down.
TCTCCTGTGTTGGGGCACACTGTGGTCTAGTCCTCTGTGCAGCAGCTTCTCCCTAATCTAAGGACATGTACAGGCTGTGGGGGAGGACGCTGTGGCCACACTCAAGCAAAACAACAGCCAATCTGTTGACACCAGCATCAGTGTCTTCAGTACAGAGACCTGCTTGGTCTGTGCTGCTTGAGACGAGGGAGGGAACGATGTGGTTTGATGTGAGTCGCCCTGCCAGGAGGCAAGAGAGGTGCTCTTGCACCTTGCCTTTGAAGTGTGGCAGGACTTGAATGAGCTCCGAGCCTGGCCAGCAGATGTGGTGCAACACCTCCGAGGGAGATAGGAGCTCTCCTGATCATTACAGACCTAATTAGATGGTACGAACGTCTGGAACTGGAAAAGTCTCTGTGTGATGCTTGTCAGAGGTGCTGGCTGGGTGGTAAATAAGGTCAGCAATGTTAGCACCATCTGTCCCAGTAAATATCAAATTGAAAACCAAATTGGTTGTTAAGTAAAACCGAAGAGTATCAGAGACATGTGCCAGTCTCTGAGAGGGGTTAGGAGCAACACAGGGCCAGAGCAATGTGCAGAAATGTTCTGACCGCAGCAGGACTCAGGCCTGGAGGAGTGGAGCTGCTGGGCTGAGGGAGGAGAGCTCAAGTTTATCCTTTCCAGCCTGACAGCAGCAATTCCCCTTTCCTGTTGCAGGGCCAACCCTCTCCTCCTTCGGCTGACTTTGATCCTCCTTTCAGTGGGGATCATCCAGCCTTGCTTCAGCTGGCTGCGGATAGGCAGGAGCATGGGGCGATGGTCCAGATGCTGGAGCAAAGAAGGCGCCTTCCCCAGGCAATCCTTTGTTCTTCCCCATCAGCCTTTGCCTCAGAGCTTCACTGAATCACTGACGAGCAGACCATATGAATAACTGTGAGCACTCTCTTGATTCCCTCCTCTCCTACCAGCAGCAAGATGCTCAGTAGCAGTGAAACCCAAACAGCCCCATGAAGTTCTTTCTGAGGTGTCAAAAGAAAGGGCGATTTCCAGTCGTTCTCTCACCTAGCTTAGAGAAACACGCCTCATGTTTTATCCCTCTCACTGCAGGGGAGGAGAAGCACAGCTTCCAAATATAGTAACCTGGAGGAAGCTGCGGCAAGCAGCCTTTGCGTGCATGGGGATTCACAATACCTCAGAGGGGCCCAGCTCCTAGCAGAGGTTCTGAAGGGACAGACAGGCAGTTCCAGGATGGTTGAATCCCCCTATTTGTGGCCATGGAGCAGAGCAATGAAGGCACCAGTGGTGACTGCTATGGAGGGGCAGCAGAGCACAGGCTCAGCTGGGGCCTCCTAATGGCATTTACCCCTTTCCCCAGCTGAAGCGTGTTGAGCGAAGGCTGCTGTAGGACACGGTGCTATATAAACCTCAGCCTTGCTCTCTGCTACTGATGGTCCATGTTGCTGTGAGCCTCTCCGGGTGTGTGTGTGTGGTTCCTTAGTCCTTCCATGGAGTTAGCTGCCCCTGAGCTGTGGATTGGGATAGGCTGCTCCTGCATTTGAGGTCTCCAGCCTGCAATGCCTCATCCCTGTGCTCTCCGCAGGCTGATGCAGCGCTGCCAGGGGGAGGATGAGGCTGCCAGCAGCGTGGAGAGGAGCCTTGGCTTGTGCTCGCAGCAGAGCTGACTCAGGGCTTTCTCCCCAGGGCTGGGTGCTGACTCAGCTGCTTTGCAGCTTCTCTGAAAACCAGAGGCATCTCCTTGGGTCCAATAGCAGTGCAGCAGAAGTGAGTGGTTAGTTGGGTTTGGGAGAGTCACGTCCTGGATGTTTTGGGGCAATAGGCCAGAAGTTCAGCAAAAGCTTTAAGGTTACTTCTGGGTGTACATTTTACATTCTTTCAGGGCAGAATGTGGTGTCCAGCCTGGGGTAATTACTGGGGAAAATGTGTGCTGCAGCAAGGCTGGTTTTGCTGCCATGAAGCCCATTGCAGGAGTGAATTGGGGATGGAGGCTCTTCCTCTGGCTGGCGGAGTCTCACTGGAGTGTTTTCCATGTTATTACTCATGTGTTTGTCAGAACAAAACTGCTATGGAGGAGGCTGGGTGAGGTGGTGATGGTTTCTGGATTGAGAAACGCACCATGGAGGCTTTGTGCCCTGCTGGGAGCATGGCCACACTGGGCTTATGGCCCTGGGGACACCTGAGCTTTGGCTCTGCCCTCTGCAGCCAGTGACCACGTAGTTTCAGGCGCAGAGCTGGGATCTGTGGAGCACCTTGTGCCTGTGAGGAGGCTCTGCTTGTGCTCTAGTCAGCTGGAGGGCTCTCGCAGTAATAGTGCATGGGGTGCTGGGTGAGGCTCCCTGCACCCGCTCCATTGCATCAGGTCGCACCTCTGGGACCTGCAGCAGTGCGTTGCTCGCGGGCAGCGGCGTGTGCTGCGTGTGTCGGGATGCAGAGCTGCTTCTCCCGCCCTGCGGCCCCTGTCCCATGGTGTCAGCAACGGGGGATGGAAGTGGGGACCCCCCTTGGGGCTGCCACCTCTTGTGTGGCTCCCTGAGGCACCCGCTTCGGGAAGCCTGGGGTTCGGGATGATGTGGGATCCTGCTCCGGTCAAAAGGATGCTGAACCCAGGTTGCCATGAAAGGTTAATGGGTCCTTCCTGATGCTTCCAGCAGCCCCCGTGGGCTCTTCTTGGAGTGGGAGCCTGAGGCAATGAGGCTGAATCCTGCAATGAACACATTTATCTCACTTGAGCTGAGGGAGAAGGGCTTTGGGCCAAGCTTGGAGAACCCTGCTGCCATGTACAACGGTGAGGGCATCACTGCCCTGCATGGAAACCCACTGAAATTCCTTAGTGAAAGAAGGGGTGGAGGAGGTGGTGTGGATACCACTGGGGAGCCAGGAGAGGTGCCCCTCCAGCACTGTGATGGTTGTGGAGGGCTTGCCCGTCACCAGCCGGTTTCTCCAGCTCCTTTGGGAAGCACCAAATCCAGTTGGAGCCAGACTGGTTTGTGCAGAGGCTTTATTTGCCTGGAGAGGAAGAAATACTGACAGTCGAACACATCGGCTCAGCCTGGAGCTGGGTTTTGAAAGGGAGCAGGGGACTGTCTCGGGTACCCCTGCACTGCTCTTGTGCTGTTGCCAAGCCCTGGAGCTGTTACACTGTGGTTTTTAGAGAGGACAAAGAGGGACTGGGATGAGACACGAACAAACACATCTTTCATTATGATCTGGGTGCAGAGCTTCTTGGGGATGGGGCAGTGCTTCGCACGGGAGCTGTTTGCTGCATGGAGACGGCAGCGTGCTGGCAATACGGTTCACCTGTGCATCACTGGCTGATGGGAAGGTGGAATTGAGGCATGGCCACATCCCAGGGACAGCTTTCTGCATGGACATGACATTGTTACGCAGGGCTCCGGCTGCTAACTCAGCCCTGTGTGATGATAGCTGGGGCAGCTGAGCCAAACTTACCCTGCCCTTGGGCCTTTTCCTTCTGACTGTGCAGAGTTCCCCTCTTGGGTTGCTCTTAGTCTTATTGCAGACAAATCCTGTTTGCCTATTACTGTGTCCCAAGTACAAAAAGACCTTGTGTCTATTCCAGAGTGGAAAATAAATGCCTTCAAAGCCTACCCCAAAGGCTGCTACCTGCAATAGTTGCTGTAATCCTCCAGGGCACGTTTGAATCTGTGGCTGCTTTTTTGCCACTGCTTGGGGCACACAGGGATGCGTGCCCCACGCACCCATCGGTGTGGATACTGGGGATGAGGGGTGGATTTTGGGAAAGGAAGACCTGGGTTGGTCAGCCCTGCTCAAGCTCTGCCTGCGTGCAGACAGTGAGTGCCATGGTCAGTGGGGACGTGACCCTGGCTGGGTCTGTCTAGTTCATTTGCCCCTTTGCACTGAATGGAGATCAAGTGCCTTCTGCTGACTCATGGATCAAGTGCTTCCTTATGCCATGGGTGTGAACGCTGCAGGAGTGGCTCCTGGAGGTGAGAGGATCTAGTATATGTATTAATTGTGCTTGAGAGACCTTTAACAGTAGCTAAACCTGAAGCTAAACCTTGGCCTTTATTTCACTTTGTTCTTTCCTGCTGCTTCTGACCTTCAGAAGGGATGGGTTCAGCCGCGTCTGCCTACCTCTGCAGGGTTGTTTTGGCTGGCTGCCTTATCTCCCTTGTGACACCACATGCCCTTTGCTTCCCCCTTGGTGACAGAGGGCCCTCTGCGAGCAGGGCATGGGTGATGATGTTAAGCAAGCCCTGCGTAAGCAGCCTGGGTTTGGGGAACTGCTGCAGAGGCAGCAGAAGTGAAGCTGGGTGGAACCCCCCCCCATGCTTATTCAGCTTCCAAAAGCAGCAGAGCCTTAGCTTAGCATCCAAAATTTAACTATCATTTCCCTCAAGGCCAGGTTGGATGCAGGGGCTCGGAGCAGCCTGCACTAGTGGAAGATGTCGCTGCCCATAGCAGGGGCTTGGAACCAGATGATCTTTAAGGTCCCTTCCAACCCAAACCATTCTATTATTCAAGGTCATAAGTATCAGAATATGTGACACTTGGAAATATCAGGGGACATGTTTAACCTGCTGTGACATTGCTTATGGGCTATAGAGATGATCAGTGACTGCTGTAATTTGTACAGCTGATGGACACCAGCATCTCTCACTCAAGCTGCATCTCTGAGTGGGGCAGCAGTCCCTGTTGTGGGCTCTTTTGCCTTGGTGTTTCCCTTATTTCCATGTCTGCAGACTGGGATTAGTCTGTGGTAGGTGTGAACGGGCACACCTGAGCTGATGTGCTGTGTCTGGGCTCCCTGTGGGTGCATACCCAAAGCCTTTCAGGACTCCTTTGCCTTGTTCCCCTCATTTGAGGGATGATTTGCGCATGCTTTGCAGATGCAGATGGGATGGGGGTGAGCACAACTCCGGCATTTCAGCTTTGCTTATGGGACCCCTGTGAGTCAGGTAACCTCATTCAAAAGCACCACGAGGTCAGCGCAGAGGTCGCTGTAGACACTCTTCATGATGGGGTATGTCCTTGTCCCCATGTGGGCTGGAGCTGCCCTTGGTACGCTGTGACTGGAGCTTCCTGGACTTGCTGGAGAGCTCGCCTGGTTTCCATGTGCTATGGGAAGAGAAATCCAGGCTCTCCAGTACTTGAAGGTAAGCAATGATACAAGTGGAGCATGGGCAGACAAGGGCATGGGCTCACTGACCTGAGAGCATTGCTCTCCACATCCAACCCAACCAGCTGCTTCTCTCGGGGAACAGAGGTGCTGGTGGCCCCTGCTCTGCTCTGGCATATGATATGGTTCTGCTTAAACCCTGGGGCTTTAAGCATATGGCCTGTCCGTATTATCCCTGGAGTGCTGATGCTGCTTGTGGCTATAGGGAGCTGCAAAGAACCTGGCTGGTGGGAAGCAGAGCCCATAGCTCCTTACTGCTGCCCAGGCTGGGGGAGGCTGAGAATCACTGGGGGAGTGCGATGACAGCAACTTGGTGCTCCATGGGCCAGCATGTACCAAAGTCTGATGCTTATCCACACAACAGAGCCTGGGTTGTCCCTGGTTGTCCCCTGAGCAGGAGAGACTTGTCCTGCTCACATCCAGCGGAACAGCTACTGCAGTCAACCACGCATTGCAGACTGCTGCTGCTGTTTAGATGGATGTGAGATAGTTCAGCCTGGAGCCGAGTTCAGCCGCTGGGCTCTGCAAGTTTAACGCATACAAACACCCCTGAAGAGTTAATGGGAAATAAAGACAGACTTTTGAGGTCTCAGCTGCTCAGAGTGATATTTGGGTTTGGTGGCTCTCCGTATCTTAGAGATGGGAATGCAGCAAAGCCCTTTCAGTGCAGAGTGTACATGGAGCCTGACAAGACTGTGTGCTAATATCAACAAACCTTTCGGAAGGGCCGATCCTGCCTGCTCCGGCAAAGCTGCACTGTTATTTTTCTTTCAGCAAATGCATTGGGACAATACTAATGCTCTGCAGATTGGCTGTCCCGGCCTGCGTGATTTATTAGGAAACAGAAACAATTGCAGTGGCTGGAGAAAAAAAAAGCAAGCTTTAGACATGCATTTTTTTCCTATTTCTCTTTCTTTTTCTCTTTTCCTCCTTTCCCCCCATTGAGCTCCTCATGAACTAAGAAGAAAAGGCCACCGAGGCTGGTCCCAGGAGAGGGGCTGCCTCCCTGCTTGCATTTCTGACAAGACCACCAACCCCGAGCTTGCTGCTTAAATGCTTCAGTGCTGGGGAGGAGGAAGGGAGTGAAACAGCGCTGCAGGGAGAGGTTGGGAGATGCTCATACAGTCAGAGAGGGGCATTCCCAGGGAGCGAAGCAGCGCAGGTCTGGAGGAGGAGGCCTGCAGTCTATTTCTAGCTGCCGGTGACTCGGGGACAAGCTGCTTCCTCTCTCTGAGCCTCCCTTCCCCTCTGTTTATCGTGTTTATTCAGTGCCACAGCTGCTGAGAGCAGTGCTGCTGGTTGTGAGCGCGCTGCACCAGGGCTCTCAGCCCGGCTCGTGCCTGCAGGTGCAATCAAAGCACAAGAGCTGACCATGGTTGTGTGCTGTGAGCCGTTTGCGGGTGCCATTCAGGTCCTGCCCCTTGGCTGGAGCAGGGGATGGCTTTGCTTTAGAGTGGTTCTATCTGTGGCCTTCTCAGTAAGTAAATCCCTTAGGGAAGAGGCTGGCAGGTTTACAGAGTGGAGCATCACACTACTACTGGTGGGTACCCCAGGCAGGCGAGTGCTGGCTCCAGCTGTGCCCCTTTATCCCCACAGTGCTGTTCCATGCTTTCCCACCTTCCCTTTGCCTGTGGTGGGGTAGATGAACCCTTCTGCTGGAAGGCCACATCTCCTTGGGACAGTGGCTTTGGGATGCTTCTCCATCATGGGGCAGTGGCATGCAGCCTTTTCATAGCATGAGGTTTCTCAGCCTCCTTGTCCCACTGGTGGGCATCCAAAGCTCCACAGGAGCTCCTGGGGGATGTGTCCTTGCTCTGCCCCCAGTCACTGTGAGCAGTTTGGTTATTGCTGGCGTGGGTGGCCTGGTGCTGGCTGGGAGCTCAGTGGTGGCTGGAGGACAATGGGACTGCTTCTCCACGACCAAAGCTCATGACGCAGATACAGAGGTCCTGCTTCGCATGGGTCTGAGCAGCTCCCCAGAGCATGTCATGGGGAAGAAGGAGGGCTGAGCTCCACTGCACTGGTGTTGAGCCAAGCTTCACACAGCCCTGCTTGCACCCGTGACCGTATGCCCCCTGTTTGCTGGGTTTTCTAGAAAGAAACCGTGGTTTTGGTTAATAAAGCACAAGGGGTTCCCTTATAGCTCACCAAAGGATCCCTCATAGCTTTATTGAGGCACTGGGACCAGGTGCTTTGGCAGTGAGCTGCGACCGCCTGCATAAGTGATATCATCATGGTTTGCTTTGCCTTCAGAAAGGACTCAACAGATTTTCTCTGGTTTCCAGCTGACCCCGTGGCTCCCTGTCGATGATGGGAGCAGGCTGTTTAGCTTAGAGTTAATGCTACCCCAACCAGCCCTGAATCAACCTCAAAAACTGGAGATGGATTCAGCAGGTAGAGGGAGGGGAGGAAGCTGCATCCACTGCACCCAGCTCTTGCTGTTATTAAATCAGGGATTGCTGGGAATCATCTCTAATTCATTCTCCAGCTGAAACACAAGTAGTTTGCATTTGCCTGAAAGGATTAAGTCCTTAATCCCTTCTCCTGTCCTTCTGGTTGGATGTTTTCCTCTGAGGGGTTCGTAAGCCTCTGCTCCCAATTTCAAACATTGAAAAACCCCAAACAGGGGGTTGGGAGTGATTTTCCTTTGTGATCTTTCTGTTCCATGCCTGGAGTCAGCACAAAAAGGAGTCAGTGCCAATTATCTATATTCGATTATTGCAGGGGGCTGTAGGAGTGCTGGGTAACTGCTGCATTTCGTTCCCTTTCCCTTGGGTTTCACTGACATTTCAGATAGTAAATGAGCAGTTCCTTCCCCCCTACAGATGTTTTCTGTTGGTCATAGTTGAGAAGAGACCTTGGATGCTAAATGTGTGTGTTTCATTTATGTTTTTTCTGGGCTTGTTTAAGTCAGTGTGGGGCACAGGGCTTGCTTGGCTGTGGATGCTCCTGACACTGGGGCAATGGGGTGGACCTCAGTGGGGGTCCTTTGGAGTGGCTGTGGGGATTGCATCCCTCCTGCATGAAAGAGGAGATAGAGACAAAGTGCATCTCGATGCCATTCCCCCACATCATTGCTTGAGTTCTCTGTGGCGGGAGGGTGCCAGGCCCCTTCCTTCCCCAGCCCAGCTCCTGCCAGATCCGCTCAAGCACAACTGCTTGGATGTGCACAGTGAGCTCATGCCAGAGAGGTCCCTGAGGAGTGAAACGGATCCGGTGTAACCACGCAGCTCGCTTCTCGCCCTCAACCTCCCTCTGTCAGCATTGGAAAACTGCAGGCACGGGGCCACGTCGTTGGGATGAAGAGGTTTGCAGGTGCACAGCATCCTCCCGCGGGCCGCTGGGCTTCCTCTGGAGCTGGATGGAGCAGGGCTGCGGTACTTTCACTTTGCTTGCAAGTGTCAAACCTGCACATCTGCGGCTGCAGCCTTGAGCTCGGTGTTACCCCGGGATCAGGATGCTGTTAGGTACAAGAGAGAAGGGAAATCCAGCTCTTTGTGCTGGCTCTGGGTGATTTCTCTCCTAATCCAGGCACCCAGACACGTCTTGGAACATCGTGGGATATTTCTGGACTCCCAGGCTTTTCCTGAGCTCCTGCAGGATTCCTCCACCGAGCGTCTGTGCTTCAGGACATGGACGAGGCCTAAGCATCACCTGTGTTTTTGGAGGAAGGTTATGTCAATTACCCACAGGTTTTTCTTGGCTTCTCAAAGAAGGTGCATCATCTTCACTGGTGCTCAGCTGACGACAGAGGGGTAACTGAAAGAAAGCTAAAAAGCATAAATGATCTCTACATAACCAAGTGCGGGTCTGGATTCCACTGCACCAGAATACAAAGGAGGAGAATCCACAAGGTCTTAAAATCTTGAAGTACTGAAGTCACAAATCAAACCCTAGGTGTTGCAGAACAATCCCCAAGGGATTGCTTTGGACCGGTACAACAGGAATGGAGAGTGTCTGCCAGGCTACTGCAATGATTTGGTGGCTTGCAGCCCAAATAGAGGAGCCTCCCCAAGCTGGCTCAGATCCACTCCCATCCATACTATGAGAAAAGGCAGTAGCCTGCAGCAGCTCGGTGACCAGGGGTTATGGGTGCTGTACAGCTTTGAGACCCTCCACCAGATCTGAGGGGCCTCAAACCCCTAAAGAGCCAGTGGAGAGGCAAGAAGCCTTTGAAGTCTTCCCAAGCTGCAGTGTGGGGTTGTGAACCCTGCTGTTCTCTGTGAGAATGTTGCCTTTACAATTAAACCCCACGCAAACCCCCTTCCCTCGCTACCACTTGCGTTACCCCAGTGAGAGATCTGACATTTGAGACCGAATGGGAAGTCAAAGAATGTGAGGAATTTGGTGACTCAACATCGAGTTTATTATACCCTTCCTACCGTTTAAGCCCATGTAATGTAAAATTGTTTCACGGCATGTGGCACGGTTCTGTGGGTTAATTTATAAGCAAACAATAATGATTCAAATAGGGATTTTTCCCTGTGCCTACATAAACTTGTTATCTGTTTGGCAGAGGGGATGCTGCAAAGCAACACACATTTACATTTTTCACATTGATGCTGTTTGTTTTTGCTGGAGCAGCTCAATGGTGCATTGACTACGCGGGCTTTACTACTGAACTTGACCTGGGAGTGGCATGGAGATAAGCCAAATGGTAAGAGAAAAGGAGTCCTTTGTGTGGAGATGGCAGTATATTGGGTCTCACGTTTAGGTCACACACTTGTCAGGGGTTCCTTCAAAGTGATGGATTCTTCTGCTAAAATTTAATGATGTCGGTTAAATCACAGGGTCATGAACCAGTGCATGTGCTGAAAATGGTTTGCCGAGGGACCATGAAGACAAGGCCTTGTGTCAGGAGACTTCCAAAGCAAATTGGATTTTCCACACAGCAATGGCTGCGTTTGAAGGTCTCTCAGTGGCCTGTAAAATTCTCCACCAGCGATAACAAGACAGAACTGCCAAGCACTGAAGCAGCACCACGAGCATTACGGAACAAATCACTGCGCTCTCAGTACGTAATAGCTTCTTGCTCAGCAGTCAAAGAGAGAATTATCCTAACCAGCAAACAGGCGGGAGGAGGCTGCTCCCTCTCTGCTGGGAGGTTATCCCAGAGCTCCTGGGTTAAATGTGCTGCCGAGAGCCTGGGAGCTCCTGGGAATGTCGGTCTGGAGCTGGGTAGGTGGGTTTTAGGTTGGGTGCACAGAAAAGGATGGAGCAACTAGGTGTCAAGACTTGTGTTCCTGAGCATCCCTATGGGGTCATCTGGCCCTGCTGGTGTCCAGCCCCAGGACAAGCCCTGCTCAGGCATGTCATGCTGAAGGAAATGTGACCCAGTGTGAGCATGGCTGGGTATCTGTGTGGACAACTCAATTCTCCTCTGTTTTCAGTCTGGGTGCTATGAAGAGTGGGTGCAAGGAATGACTTTATCTTCAGCACACCGTGACATGGGGTCACTTGCCTGGTTAGATATGGACCTGATGGAAGGCATGAGAAGATCCTATGTCAGAGAAGAACTGGGTTGAAGAGGCTCAGCCTGCTTACTCTCAGCCTATAGTAAGAAGAGTTTTAGAAGTCCGCCCTCCCTAACTTTTTCCTATGTGAGGTTCTGCAGCTTGTGTGCAGATCCAAAACCAGAAAGCTTCTGCATTGCGACCCTTGAGGACAGGACTCTTTAATCATGATATCCTTCCACCTGCCTCACAACTACTTATACATGGATTACATAGAACAAGCTTTTCTGACAGACTGCTGAAATCATTGAAGCAGAACAACCTCCAGCTTAGCTCCATTGGCTGTGCTGGAGCTGCAGGAAGGATGATTTGGCTCATTACACAGCACCCTTAGCTGCAATGGCTTGCTAGGCATCTGAGTGTGGAGTCAGCAGGTCAGGGGTTCAACTTGAACTTAAACCCAATGCTAGCAAATGGGGAAAGTTCCAGTCGTGATGGCAGTATAGTTTAATGATGAGGTCATGTACAGTGTCTGTTAAAGATGACTTCTGTCCTAAGCATGAGAAAATAAAGTAAAAGCTAAGAAGACATCTCAGAAAATAGCCTAAATCCCAGTGGTCTGGTCAGCTCTTCCTTAGCTGTGTTTATTAAGGGCTTTCCTGTGATGGAGGAGGTACCATGGCTGCATTGTGACACCAGCAGATCTGGTATTTGAGACCTGGAGCTCTCCATAAGCCTTATAAAGGATGATTTGGAGTTACAGTCATTTTCATTATTTAATAGTGGTTGTCTTTCAAAGCCTGATGACACAAAAGCACTTTTTGAGCTCTAGAAAGGCTCATGTTGTGAGGCTGTACCCATGCTGCGAGTCTCAGCTTGAGGTTCCCAAGAACCATGAGGAGCTGGACCACTTGGGGGACATGAGCTGTAATCCTCTGCCTGCTCTACACCTTCTGCTTCTATGGGCCAGCTCCTTGGTCTCAGTTTCTTTCTTTATACCATGATGTGATGGTACCTTGTGAAGATGAAGAGGGCAGTGGAAGTGTTGAGAGTAATTGCTATAACTGATTTGCTTGTCCGGGTTTCCTAACGGCCCATGTACATGTGGGGACTGACATGCCCGTCCCTGTCATTTCACCATCCAAACATTTCTTTGTGAAAACAGAAGTTTCTTTCTTCCTCGGTCAAACCCTTTCTCCAAAGTAGCAAGGCCAGGGCTCCGTATTTCTCCCCCTGCCTTCACATACCAGGGAAGTTCATTTTCCTCCTTTTTCCCATTCCATGAATTTTAATTGATTTTACAAGGAATCAAACTAAGTGAAGCTATTGGGAATGCTTCCTGAATCATTCATACTGAATCCCCAGAATACCTGCCTGCACTCCTGCTGCTGCTCTCAAGGCTGGTTTCCATCCATCCACACACCAGTTTAGCTGAACTGGTTTTAAAAGCAGTTTGGAGGCAAATTGCCCTTGTGCTAGCAGCGTTATGTACTTAACCACATCATCCCTGAGCTTCAGCTTCTATTGCCACCTCTAAAAACAGAGGGAAGATCAAGCCCCTTGCTCATCTGGCCCTGACCTTTCAGCTGAGATTACCGCTGTGAAGATGGGTAATCCCTTCTTTCTCACCAAGGCAAGTCGCAGGCAGACATTTGTCATCAAAGCATTCTGGAACAAGAGATTTGCCATAAGCTTGCTTATGTAGGTGTAGGAAAGCCAAGAGCTCCTTACTGGGTGAGCTGCATGGTCACTGCTGGTCTTGGGCCAGGGACCACATCGGTCACGCTGACCGATGCTGACCACTGGCTTCTCCAGCCTGAGCCTGCACTGAGCGATGGAGAAAGCATTTCTGGTCCCACCCAGTCTCTGAAGGATTTGATGTATTTTACTGCCAAAAGCAAGCAGCATAAATCATGCCTGAGCGCAGAGCTGTCTGGCTCCCTTGGAGGGAAAGTGCAGTCAGGGTTGGGCGAGAGGACACAAGGGTGCGATGCTGCTTTTAGACTGATGTGGTATAAAAATCCCCTCTGAAGCTGCCTTCAGCCCAGTAGAACTGGAGAGGTGGGTGGCTCTGTCATGGGCATGCCAAGTGATTTCTTGGAAGAGAGGGTGCCTGGGGACTGCTGATGGGGTGATATTGCAGAGAGCCCGGGATGGCCTCAGGGTTTATCCCATTTCCAGTGCGATGTGTGTGTGTTTATGTCTCCCTGGGTGATGTCATGACATGATGAGAAACTGGGCCATAAATTAAAGGAAGAGAGAAAAAAAAAATAGACCCCACTGTGGGTCAGATGCTGGCAATAAATTTAGATAACAGCTCATCAGTGCCTCTTCCCTTGCTCTTGAATGCGTGTGCATGTTGTTTTCCAGTTGGGAGAAGAGCTGGTGAAAAGCAGCTGGTTTCTATTTGTTCTCCATCCACATCTGATTTGATAGTCCTCCTTCTGCCCACTGAGACGTGCTCGGGAACTCTCCCAGCCCCTCTGCTCACTCATTTCCTTGGGCATCAAGCAGTTTGGGACTGTTGGAGCTTGGTTTCACAAGCTGACAGCATTCCAGAGGTACAAAGGGCTCCTTCGTGATCACAGGGCTCAGGTCCCACCAGGCCGGAGGGCATGGCCACATCCTGCAGTGGGGCTGTCTATGAGGTGTTTGGGCCTGGGAAGGCAGCAGCGGGGATGCATTTCTCTCCTTGACATGAAGTTATTAATTTGGTTTTAGGCAGTTCTGGGGCTCTGCAGCCCAGGAGAAGCACAGCTTCCCTCCAGGCTCCATGTATGTGCTCACCACCAAGGCTGATGGGGAGCAGCTGTGCTGCAAGGAGGGAAGCTGGTTGTGGTTTGGACCAGTGGAGAAAGGCAACCTAATGGTAAGGTGGGTAGTGTGTGTATGTGTGAAAAACCAAGGTGAGGGCAGGGCCATGTGTGCCCCTACATGTATTACTAAGGCTAAACAAGGCGGAGTGAGCATTTGGTAGTGTGAAACTCCCGTCAGCTCCAGCAAACTTCAAATCAAACCTTTAAAGGCCAAGCCCATGAGGCTTCTTCACACCATGCTGCTGCATGACTCTCCCATCAAAGCATTCTGTAGGCAGATAGCTTCTTTCAGGAGACATGTATAAGTGTTCTGCTCAGGGCAAGATGACCACTCTGGTCCTGTCCTGCCTCTGTGGGCTATCCATTGCTAAATGCAAGACTAAGATGTCTGGTCCTTCTCTCTTCCTCCTGCTGCAGCTGCCCATTGGTGTCCAGATCGTTAGTGCAAACATAAACCATTAGCAAGGATAGTTGGTCATGAGATGGATGAGCTCTCTACTGAACCCAAGCTTTGAACCAGGTCTTCCCTGGTCCATAGCCCTCCTTGAGCACAAGCAGAGGGACAGATAAGCTTATCTGAGCCTGGGAACTTCCCCTTTTTTCACTGGATGGGAAGGGGATCTCCCTGTACAAGTCTGAAGCTGTGGTGTTGAGCTCCCGGTGCTATGCCTGGGCAAGTCCCGACCGTGCTCCCCTATCATGTGCTGAGAAGGGAACTTGCTCACGTAACCCTCACCTGTGATCCGAGGGGGGTTATGGGCTCTGTGGCTTTGCCTCAGGTTCCCAGATGTATTTCTGGGAGTCCCAGCTTAATTCCTGTGCAGGGGATGAGTGGGGACTGCAGAGCCCCAAAGCAGAGGGTCCTGGAGAAGGGAGGGATGTGACCCTCCTGTACGTCAAATGCAAACGTGGAAATAATAAGGTGGGAAATGTTCTTGAGCTTCTCTCAGGAACGTTTTCTTTGGGTCAGCTCGAATTTTTGGCCAAAATTCATGGCTGGTTTTATTCCAGGCTTGTTCCTCTATTCTGTTCTATCTGTGCAGCTTGCATGCTAACAGCCACGGAGGCAATGCAGCCCCATGCAAAGGAGCAGCCAGCGTCCTCTGATGAGCGCTGAGCCCTGGAGGCTCCCATGATGTGCAGGGTGCAGCCGAGGGGAGATTTACCCTGCCCAGAGGCTGGGGATGACATGAAACTTGGCCCGTGCTCCAGCAGCTCTGGCCTGCAGTGACCGTGTTGCTGCAAAACCTCCATCTGACTTTGCATCAACAAGTTCAGTTTCGAAAAGCAGGATAACTTGTTTTATTTCACCAAAGCTGGGTGAGATAGTGAGGTTTCCGGATAGGATCTGCGCTGCTCAGCTTCAGGTATCAGTTGCACAATTTCCTGCGTTATTTCAACACTCTTTTCTCCTCTTCTTTCTTGCCTTCTTTCTCTGATGAGCTTCCCTGCGTGCTGGATAAACCTTATATAAGCATATGCTGGGTTGGAAATCTTTGTTTTTAAGTATTTTTTTTGGCAGAGAACTCCTGGCACATGATACAGCACTCAGAGCCATCAACCGTAACTGCGATACAGATGTTCATTGCCTGTATAATCTTTCTCATATCAAGCAATTACCCTGAGCCAGTTGCTTTATTTTAAGCACCTTGTTGTGGGAACAGAGCTGTAAATGCATAAATTGCTGAGTTCCCTCATAGTTTTTTTTACAGCAGGCAAACAAAGAAGCTCAGCGAAGGGCATCAGTGGAAATCAAACGTGCAGGGCACTTTAGATAAGACAGGGCAGCCACTAACAGTTTGAAAAGTCCCTCTCCAAAGAGATACACTGGAGGAGTGCCAATAGCGCATAGCTGTGTGGAGACTAAATAAAACCAGGTGAGTTTCCTGCCATTGTGGAGTATCAAATGTGATTTCCATTTGTGATGGACGTGCTGTTTCTGCCAACATCATCTGGAGGTTTTCATTTGAGGACTTCTTATTTTTGTTGGCTTAATATAGAGCTACAGAGCGCTAAAAGGGAATGTTGCGGCAATGACATTCACAGCAGAGGAGGAAAAATGCCCTTATCAGAGAGAAAGACTGCTCCTGGGAGAGGGCTTTTCTCCTGTCAGCAGTATAAGTCTTAAGGTTGCTTCTAATGCAAGAGAAGCAGGGAAACCTATGAGAGGAAACGATGCATTAGCGCTGATCCTCACTCCAGAGCCACCCGGTAGCATCCTTCCTAAGTAAGAACCTGGCTCGCTCCAAAAAGATCATTCAAGAACTAGGTGTGAACCTGAGATCTGGATCAGGCTGTTTTGCACTTCTGAAGCGATACAAAGAGGCTGGCAAGCTGCCCCACAGCAGCAACAACTAAATCAGAGCAGGTTTCTCTCTCCCAGAGTGATGTGCATGGGTGGAGCAGAGCAGCGTGTCGGGACAGGGGGATCTGCCCTGGGTCTGCTTTGCCACACAATCAGAGCTGGGTGTGTGTCATCATGGTGATGCTCAGCTCCCGTCTGCCCGTGCTGGTGCCTGTTCCCTTCTCCTCCAGCCCTAGAGCCTCAGGAACCTGGTGCAGTTATGCTCGGAGGCTGTGCCCATTGACCATTAAGCCACGTCTGAGGGTACCCACTGGTCCAGTACATGCTGAGTGAGCATCACGTGCGCAGGGAATCCGGGAGCAGCCCTTTGCTGTGGCTTGGAATGCACCGAGTTCACTTGAGCTCAAATGCTCAAGGGATTGCCTGGAGCAAGGCCCAAAGGGGGATCAGCTTACATGAATAACAAGAATATGCAGTAAAAATAGTTAATGCTAATGATGCTCTGAAAGGGATATTAAACTTGCTGCTTCAGGGTTAAGCAATGTGCAGCTCTAAGAGGCCAGAATTAAATGTGCTGGAAAATGAGTCCAGATCTGCTACTGGATCAGGTGGTGGGAGCCCTGGGACACGATGCTCTCCTGGAATCATGAATTTGGCACTTTTTAGGCTTTTGTAGATGGCTTTGAGCTGATCTCTGAGCAGCAGTTGCTTACTTGTAATAAAATGCCACGTAACTGAACAACAAAGTTTCTTGTAAGAGATCTTTCAAAAGAGAGGGCTTGGAAAGGGGGCAGCATCCCAGCGAAATCCATACTGATTTTGGAACAGGTATGGCCATTTACATGCTCTGTGCCTCCTGCTTGAGGTATGGATCTTTCTTCTTAGAAGGTAAGTCACTAAAATCTTGTTTGGGTGGCCATGGGCTAGGGAAGAAGTGCAGATATGGCAGCCCAGCTGCCATGGATGTGTCCTTTTACCATGGAGTGGCCATTACAAGCAGCTCCTGGGTATACTGGTGCAGCAGTTATGGGCTAGAGTGAAAACAAAAGAAATGAGGGCATCTGCCATTCACAGGTAGGGGAATGTACTTCTTATGTGATCCTGTGCCTCACAGTGCAGATCTGAGCCAGACCTGGCCACGTTCCCACCTGGTGTGACCTGAGATGCTGGGATCCAGCCTGTTCCTCTGGAGCATGGCTCTGAAGTGTGTGGCACATGGAGGTGCCAGACTCAGCGGGGACACTAAAAGGGCTTTGATCTGCCTCTGTGCAGCAAGGGGACATGGGCCAGAGGAAAACTGGGATGTTCCTAGAATGTTCTTGTCCTGTGGCAGGGATTTTTGCTGTGGCCAAGGTCTTCCCACAGAGGGGTGGCACTGGCACTGCCATCTTGGTGGGCCGTTTCTTTCTCTGCAGAGCCAGTGCAGGGGAAAGGACAGTGATCTGGAAACCACAGCGGATCTGATGGGACATTGGTGTTGGGGTTGGCCAAGGGGAAAGGAATCATTCAGGGAGAGCAGTGGTTGCAGAAGGGGATCAAACAATGCGCTTCCCCTGCATCTGGGTTCATGGCATCCTCCCACCAGCCCTTTGCTGGGCCCAGGATCAAGATGGATTATTTAGACATTTGCTTGTTATTCCGAAGTTATTTGCTTGTTATTCCGAAGTTATTTCCTTGTTTTTGGAATAGCTGAGTCTGAACTGGGATTTTGTAGGGATTTTGCAAGAGGCTCTGTAATGGACAGAGCTTGCTCACTCCTCAGAAAGTCTCCAGAGCCAGCAGTCTAGGGAAGGTTCTTCTGTCAACAGTTGTTGATGGTGTTGGTTAACACCACCTCTTCCCTTTGACAGATCATGCTCCGCTCTTCCAGGACTTTCATTTACAGGAGACTCCTGGCAGCCTCCTGCTTCCTAGATGGAAAAGCCAACAAACAGCCTGCTCCTCCTCACCAGACTCACACTGTCATTTCTTCAGAGACAGGATCCCGTCTGTTGCTCAGCCTTGCTGTAAGTCTGTTGGTTTTCTTCCTCCACTTCTCACCAAACCCTTCGTATTCTGCACGTGTTTTTGGGACATGTGCAAAGAGTCACCGGGTGTTTTTCCTAAAAAGGCGGTGGGAAATAGGTGCATTTGGAAATATCAGACTGATTTTGAGGGTTTTTTTCCTATTTCCCCTAAAAGAAAAGAACAGAACTATGAGGAAGGCTCAAAGCAAGCTGGGCTTGCTGGCAGCCAAAGGTAAAACAACCACAGCCATCCCTCAGAGGGCATAAACTGTGTTTATGGCTATGCTGTTGCAGCAGGCATTTGTGTCTCACAGAGCTTAGTAGCTCTTCTGCCATCACTGGTCTTTGAAATGCGAGAGCAAAACTAATTTCAGGGGAGAAATAAATGGATTTAGAGCAAGGATGAATTTGGCTTCTTGTGCCACAGGAATGCAAGAAATCACCCAGCAAAGCGAAGCTAGACAATGTGAACCTCGCATAGATCCGGGGGGAAATTTTAATCCAAAATACTCACTGACCTTCCCTGGTGCTCCCCTTCATCTCACCAGTATTTTATTCTTCTTAAACCCAGCCCCACCACTGGCAAGCCTTCAGAGAAGTCGGCTCTTGCACAAACAGGAAAGCAGACTCCCTTCCCACTAATTTAGGTGGTGTTTCCAATCCGTGGCCAAAGGACACAGGGGCAGGGAGGTGCGTTCGCCTCCAGGACCAGGTTTGGGCTGGTCTGGAAGAGATTAATTTCCCAGGCAGGCAGATGAAGCCCTTCCTGGGTGTCACATTCAGAGCCAGCGAAGGGCAAATTCAGGAGTTTCATCTGATTGTCCTATGGGGAACTGATTAATGGACTGGAGTGCATTACTCCACACAGCGCATCCAGGGGTGTCCAAGTGTTGGACCCCACCATTGCTCCCTCCATGAATGCGTTTCCTAAAGGCAGTCTGGGATGTAACCCAATCCCATTTCAGTTCAGTGAAGAGAAATTAAACATGATGATATCTGGGACCGACCTTCCTGGATCTTCTCCTTCTGTGACTGTCACAACACCCTCAGCAGTATCTGAGATTATCAAAGCAGCCCAGGCCTGGCCGCTGTCTTTGATCTTGTCATAGCCAGCAAGATGCAAATTGGAGAGGCCACACCGCAGGCAGGAGGGAATGGTGAACTTGTTCCACCTCTGCAGGCTGAACGAGCAGGACGAGGGGTGATTTTAGGAAAATAAGCAACTTGTAGGGATGGTGGGAGGACAATGGCTGGAAGGAGCTGGTAGGGGCTGAGGTGGGATGGCAATGGAGGTGAGAGGGATCAGGGGAACCCTTCGCAAAAGCAGCCAAGGGGCTGAGGCGCTCCTTTAGTGTTTGGTCCAATAGGGGCAAAAAGGAGACAAAGCAAAAGGAGGGTTCTGGCCTCAAACAGTTGGGTGGGAAAACTGGGCAAGCTGGCATGGAAGTCACTGCAGTATCTTGGAGGCTGTGTTCTGTCTAAAGGCTGGGACAATTAGGCTGCGCAATCCCATTTCTACGGAGTGGCAGAAATCAGAACTCTTGTCTAGGAAGTGGACTGGGAAAGCTAAAAGAGGGGCCACCAATGCAGCCTTGTTAGGGTACGGTGAGCTTAAGTACTTGGTGGTGAATGGGCCCAGCACAGGAGCCAGAGATTGGCTGTCAAAGGGAATCCTGAAGTGTGTGGGGTAGGGAAGCCACACTCTGGGATTAGCACACGTTAACTGGGTATGCTGAGGAAGAGCCCTTTCCTGTGCTGCTGACTTTGAGTTATTTGCAGTGCACTGGGAATGAGCAGTGGAATTACAACAAAGAAGTTGTCCTGATGGACCAGAAAAGCCCTTGGACATGCTTTTTCCATGGAAGCCAGTTTGATCCTATTAGAACCTACAGTACATCTCCTAGGTGTAGGGTTTGCTGTTGATGTGTATATACATTATTCCTTTAATAAAGGCAAATGACCACAGGGAATGTGTCCATTTAATCTTCAGCTTGTCTAACCTGCAAAAAGTGAAAAGGGAAAACCCTCAGCTGATGGTCCAGACCAGGAGGTTTTTTCCACGTGGATCTGGCACATGCACCCAGCCTGCTCCTGACATGCTTCCAAGAATCCCTGTCTGAGTCCTGACCCCTCCCCAACCGCTCTGTGTTGAGAGAGGCCAATTCAAGACGAAGCGTACACGGCCTGTGCCGTTCTCATTTCCAGATTCTGAATCATTTCCTCCATGCAGGCGGCCATCCCTGTCCATCTGGGGTTGGGCTCATCCAGCTCCCTGATTTCTTTGCTTCCTGAGCTGTGCAGCTTTGAGTGCTGCCCTGCCTGTGTTACTGTGACCGGAGATGAGGCTTTGGTGGGCTGCCAGCAGAAGCATCCCTTGGCACTGCTGGGTGCAGAGCTATGGGATAAGTTGGCTGACATTGCTTTATCTCTTGGGGCAGAGTAGGAGCCATCATGCACAACCCCATCTGGGAGGAGAAGGGACAGAAATCTTTTCCCCCAGTGCTGGGTTTCTCCCCTCCATCAGTGTGTAGGACCTGAGATGCCTCCTCCCATTGCTGCTGGACCCATGAGATGGACATAGGTCTGGGTGCAGAGCTTGGTGGGAGGAATAAAGATGGCAACAAGGTGATGAATCCCCCAACAAGGGAGCATTGGCCTGGCCTGAAAAAAGGGAATGCCCCCAACCTTTGCATGGCTGGCAATGTGCTCGCTGCTGGATATGGGCTAAGAGGGACCTGGGCTGGGATATATCTGCTTCCTTTCAAGTCCTTTCCTCTGCTCACACCCTTGAGGGCAGTGCACACACGCATCCTGCAGACCCAAAAATACACTGGCTGATGTCTAGAGGAAGAACTATCTTTTACAGCTGATCAGCTGCCAGAAATCCTCTTCGGCTTCGCTGACCTCTATCTGTGTCGTCCAGCATGCTCGATATATTTTGGAGCTATTGCACCTGAGTCTCCACTAGGTAGAAATAATCAGAGCTTTGAGAACGGAGGTGTCTGAGGAGCCAACCTGTCCTTTGTCAAGAAGAAAAGGTTTGCACAGAGGGATGTGAAAACAACATGCAAAAAGGTGAAATCACTGGCTTCAAGGAAGTTTGTTAGTAACATCCCCAGGCTGCCCTGCAGTAATTAAGCACATGGGCAATAGGCACTGCTGTGTTAGATGTCAAAATGCACTGGTTAGGGGAAACACACTCATTACTTGATGCTGAGTGTGAAACACGAGATGCCCGTGCCTGGGTTTATTGACGGGAGCAGCCACAGCGCCCCGCGCCCTTGCGCCAAGTGCTATTTTGGCTTGGCCAAAACAAATGGAAGTTTCCCCTCTCTTTGCAAGTTTTCAAACATAGGTTGTCAAGTGAAGGAAATTGTGCGCGACGATGATGAATGGTTGTGAAACACCGTTTGCCAGAAATACTGCTGGATTCTGCAATTTAGCTGCAAATTACAGAACTCCAAATGCAGCCCTATGGGGTGGATAAAACCAACCTTCCCTGTCTGTGCTGGCAGCCGTACCCCTCTCATCCCTTTGCCTTCACCCATTTCACTCCACCCAGCCATTTTTAGCTTCAGGGCATCTTCAGAAGACAACATTTGCCTTCCAAGAGCTGCAGCCGGGTCCTCGACTGGGATAAGCTGCGGGAGCTGAGCTGAAGGCAGCTCTGACAGCTCCCATCTGCTGGCGGTCTGGCCCCGCACCCCTTCTGTGCTGTTTCAAGATGAGCAAAACGGAGTTGTTGGAAACTGTGGGTTAGTTGAGCAGGCTTGGCTATAGTGCTGGATGGCGCTGAAGTAGGCATAGCAACAGGAAAAGAATGTTCCCTGTAAAAAGATAACCGTGCTCTGCCGAGGACGTGGAACAGCGAAGTTTGTTAAAGCAATCAGTATGTGTCATAATGTTTATTTAACTGAGAGCAGGGACGATGGAAAAGCACTGCAGCTGTGGAGAAGCCCAAGAGTGCTGAGGAGAGGGATGGGGATAGATTTAGTAGCTGTCTTCCGTTGAAAAAGAAAACAAGCTGTGCTATCGAGTAATCGCTGGGGCAGATAGCGGGAGGTACACAAGGTAGAGCTGCTGACTGCTAGCTCTTCTGAAGGGGTGAGGTTAGAGTTTTATTATCTGAAGTTCACTTTCAGGTTAACAGCTTGGAGGATGCGGTTACAACTCTGAAGGGAACAAAATTTAATTCTTTTCTAAACATCAGCTATTTCTGTTTGAAGGCAGATAACCTTTTTGGCTCTGTTGTTTGCCAGTGGTCGATAGAAAGATTGGAGCAGCAGAGTGTTGCTTGAATTCCTCCAGCAAATAAAAAGGGAGAACTTGATACCAAAAGAGTCAGTGTGGGGCCAAATTCTGCTTTGTCCCATTTCCTGGGGCGCCCTTGCAAAGAGTCTCTCTGGTGTGACTCCTTCTGCAGGAGGCCAAAGCAAGGCAGAAACAGGACTCTAGGTGGTTCGTACAGCAAAAGATGAAATCAAATACTCAGCAGAGGGCTCTGGCAGGGGGACCTGCGAGGCTGGAGAGCAGTGCCAGGGGATGTGGGAGACTCACTGGGCTTGCTGCAAGTTGACTTCCCCCTTTGCCCCCCCATAAAAGCAAGAAAAATTGCTTCATTTTATTTAACAGCAGTTAAAAGTGCTTTCGGTCAAAATTGGGAATGATGTGAGTTTGGGGAATGCAAGCCTTTCCTTTGCTCTGACAGCTGTATTTTAGTTGAAGGCAACGTTTTCTATCAATAAGGGGAAAATATTGTCTCAGTTTGGGCCTTCTAACACTGAGTCAGCCAAAGTACTTGCAATGTGTTGAGTAGGAAACTGCGCAGCATTGGTAGCCCAGGAGCAAGCCATCCTCTTCCCATCAACATTCCTCATCAGTGTGTGTGAATGAAGACTTGCAGAGCCCTCCCTGTCTCTGACACAGGACAGTGGCTGCCTCCAAACCTGCTCTCTTTTCTCCTTACGTACAGCCCCTCTCAGACCTTCCACTCACCTCTGCCTTCACCAGGGAGCTGGTACGGATGGGATCTGCCGGAGCAGCTCTGTAACGCACATTGTAATGCACATTGCACTTCTCCTGCTCCTCTCTCTGCTGGCTCAGCCGCTATCTCTGTAACAAATTCCAGGCTTCCCAGTCGCCCTGCAGAAAAAACCCCATAAAGCCCATTTCAGAGACCAAATTGCCCATAATTTACATGCCTCTCCTCACTTTGAAACGCAAGACGGCTGATGATAACATCATGAGTGACAGAAGTGGTATCTGTTGCTAATTACAAGCTGACATTATGGTCAAGCAGAGTGATGGGGCCCATAAAAAGCTTATTCAAAGTTGCTTTTCTCCCACTTCAAACACAGGCTGGACACAATGCCAGGCATTTTCCACCTTCAGGAGGAGGACTCCCTCCAAACTGGCCTGGTGGCTCCTTCCACAGGAGAGAAATGGCTCAAAGAAGCAGCAGAGGTTACAGTCACCTGGTCTTCATATGGACTGAGCTGACCCTTTAGTGATGGAAGTTGTTCATGTTTCACAGAGCACAGCAATAACCATTTAGATTTCCAAACCACCTTCCATGCTGTCCCACAGCTCACCATTCCCATAGGGAAGCACCACCACTATCAGCTGTTTAACTGAGGCATGGAAGAGCGCAGTGGGGAGCCTGAGATGGCTTCATGTTGGAGGAGCATGGTGTTGGTACCTTGGGCTCCTTACCCCAGCCACCAAACTGCCTTCTTCCCAGAGCTGGGGAGAGGGCTCAGAAGTGCTGATGTCTGGGCCTGTTTTTGCTGCAGCTGCCAGACATGCTGCTCCTAGCACCGTGCTCCAGAAAATCTGTCCTTCCCACCCCGCTGTGGTTTTCAGCACTGCTCTCCCCTGCGCCATTCTTGCTGATGCTTTGCCCCGTGGCTGCTCACACCACTGCTGTTTTTCTGTTGTTGCAGGCTGCCAGCTTTCATGAATGCTGACCTTAAAGCAAGCGCTGCTGACAAGAAGTCATTGCTGTGTTAGTGGCCATGCACAGAGAGCTCTCTCACATTGCATCTCCAGCAGAGCCAATCCAGCAGAGTGGCTTCTCCCTGCTCCCAAACCTGCATCTGCACAACCTCTGCTCAGTGCAAGGAACTGCTTCCTTGATAGTGTATTTCAAACATGAATTGAGCTGATGCAACCCTGTGCAAAGATGTTATTGCTGGTTTAAACCTGCCTCGTCTCACGTTGGGCTGAGATGCAGCGTGTGTGAATGTGGCTGAATTATACACAGTGAGTTAAGAGAGGTCCTGGTGGATGGTTCTTCTGTAGCTGCTACAAACATCAGTCCTTAATGTGCTGTTGAGCTCCTTGCTTCACTTGATTCATATAGGCTTTCTTTCAGCATTTGCTACTGGCCACTAAGTCTCCTGGGATAGGCACAACAGGGCTTTATCAGACCTGGAGTAATTGTTTGGATGGAGCTACAGGTGGTAGATCACATCCTTGTCACTAGCTATTGCTTTGCTGTGGAAATGGGGAGATCTTGCCTTGGAGGAGGGGGGTAGGCTTTCAGGGCATCTGCTTCTGCAGTGCATAACCCTGAGTGGTGGCAACAGGGATCTGTGGTTGGTCTCTTTTCCCCGGTAACAAGTGATAGGACAAGAGGAAATGGCCTCAAGTTGTGCCAGGGGAGGTTTAGATTGGATATTAGGAGAAATGTCTTCACTGAAAGGGTGGTCAGGCATTAGAACAGGCTGCCCAGGGCAGTGGTGGAGTCACCATCACCGAGGGTATTTAAAAGACATTTAGACATGGCACTTAGGGATGTGGTTTAGCAGTGGGCTTGGCAGCGCTGGGTTAGAGGTTGGACTCAATGATCTTAAGGGACTTTTCCAACCTAAATGATTATATGATTCTGTGATGCCTATGCCCTGTGGGTCCTTTAGCAGATCCTGCTAAAACCGGTGATTAAACTCCCATGAAATCACCCCACTGTGCTTTCCAGGCTTCACCACAGCCCAAACTGGATTCCTTCTTTCATCCTAAGGACAAACACACGATTGTCCCACCGAGCTCAGTGTCATTCAAGTCTCTGGTATAACCTTCAATTTTTTCCTGAGGCCTTTGGCCTTGGCTGGATGCTGCTGTAGGCAGCAACATTTCATCCTGACCATATTTTCTCAGTGACATTATGTGATGCTCCATGAAGTTCCCTTCAGAACCCTTCTCCATTTTCTGCTGTGGTAAAAGTATCTTCACCCCATGAAAAGAGGGACCAAAAGTAAGACTTAGGATCCTGCACTGCAAACCTGGCTCCTGTAAGGATTAAAGGAGAATGTTTCCAACCAAAATGTGCAAGCGCCCCAACTACACAGTGAGGAGCAGGGCCAACACAAAGAGCTCTCTGCACCCAGTCTGGTGGGGGGTTAATAAAGCTCCTTGTGGGAAGGTTTCTGGCCTGAATCTTAATGCATTGATAATGCCACCTCCCAGCCCCAAGCCTGCCCAGCAGCATCCCCATGAAGAGGATGATTCCCATCACCACTGTGTCACATCCCTACTGTTTGAACTCTGCTGGTGAGTGGTATTTTGTAAAGCTTCTGCTGCCCCAGTGCGCCTTAAGGAGTGCACAGATCTCCATCACCTCCTGTGCCATGCAGGCTGCAAAGATGATTGCATCAGGGATTTGGATGCCAAAGCTGTAAAGCCTGGCAGAAGCTTTGCTGTTAAACGCAAGGGTGGGAAAGTTACCTTGTTTTCTAGTGGTGATATGAGAAGAGGTTCATTGGTGCAACCCCCCCAGAGGTACCAGCCTGCAATCCACCTGGCAAACAGGGTTTGTCCATCACAGCAGAGAGGGGCATGGTGGGGTAGGCTCCCTGCATGAGCCAAGCTCTCCTGGGGACCTTTTCCAGTTGCATGGGAGGTCACTTAACAAGCACCAGGAAGATCTAGGTGATTTGCTTGGTTTATGCAACTCATGGCAGCTGCACTGTGCAGATGAACCTTGCTCTTCCAGAGCAGGATGGATGGAACTTGCTGCATTGGGTTCAGTTGGCACAGACCTCGCATGAGCTCTTTATCTCATCAAACTCAAACATGAAAATTGATGACTCCACCAGGGTGAACTCCACCCTGGGAGCTTTTGCTGGAACAGTCAGGGTGGGGAGGCTTGGGTTTCTTTGGTGGCATTTCCAGGTGGACTGAGAGCCCTGACAGCCTCATTGCAGATGCTGAAGCCTTCGCTGTCCTTCGGGACCTATCTCATCCCAGCAGGATTTCTGTCCCTTGGCTCCTCCTGCTCCTCACCTCCAGCAGTTAGCTCCCGTTGCAAGGATGCTGGCTGGTGTTGGGGCGCCCAGCTTAAGAAGGAGCAGATAAGGGGCATGGACAAGCTCCCCTCTGTTTTGGGGGTAGATATCTCCAAGTTGTGGACTGGTTGCATGGAGCAGGTGTGTGTGTTTGTGCCTGAAGTTGTAGCCTTTGAGTTACAGAATCACAGAATGGTTTGGGTTGGAAAGGACCTTAAGATCCTCCAGTTTCAGCCCCCTGCATGGGCAGGGACACCTCACGCTAGACCGTGTCACCCAAGGCTCTGTCCAGCCTGGCCTTGAACACTGCCAGGGATGGAGCATTTACTTCCCTGGGCACCCTGTGCCAGCACCTCACCACCCTCACAGTAAAGAACTTCTTCCTTATATGTAACCTGAACTTCCCCCGTTTCAGTTTGAACCCATCACCCTTTGTCCTATCACTATAATTGCTGATGAAGAGAAGTTGGCTCAAATGAGTGAGACCTGAAATGCTCCAGCAAACTGCCATGGAAAACTTAGCTAGAGGAGTTTATTTAGTTTGCTGAGCTGGTATAAACCGTAGGTAGGACTGGCGAGCTCTTTCTGGAGAAGGTTTCAGCCTGAGCTTACCACAATTATTTTGCCATTTTAGTGCTGCTCTGTGGTCACCTGTGATGTGATGAGAAGGTGCTGCTGATGCAGAGCACTGTGCTGTCAGGAGTGGGGCAGGTGGGAAATGGGACCTGGGAACGAGGTAGGAGCCTACTCCCCTCCTTCAGGTCTATTAAATGAATGAAGCCACCCTATCTGTAAGCTCATCCCTGCTTGTTTCCCACAGAGAGGTGTTGCTGGTAAGTGTCTGGAAGCTGTGTCTGGTGGGGTCTCTGTGTGTGTGGTTTAGCTGTGGGGGTGGCAGGGTTGTATGCTGGGGTTGGGGGGTATGCAGCTTGGGGTGAGAGAAGGTGATGCAGTTTTCAGAGGAGAAATAGTAGAGCGGTAATTTAAGGGGAATAATCACGTTTATTTGGTTTGAGAGGAACCAGGCCTGGCGCAGGAGCCCTGGGGCTGCTCTCTTGGAGGATGCTGGTTTTCAAAGATGCTGCTTATTCCATGTGTAGGAAGGTTTGGAGTGCTGCTGGGGTGTGAAACTGGCACCTGGAATAGTTTCCCTTTGCCCGTGGGCTTGCTTCCCCTGAAGCTGTGTGATAAAAAGGGAAATTCAGACAGATAAAGACAATGTAACTGAGGGGAGTGCTTTGTTTTGGTTTTAATGCTTTATTTGCTGCTTTAACTTGTGCCTTGCCAAGTATTGAAAAACCTGAGGGTTTCTTAGCTTATGCCCACTCTGAAGCAGCCCTTGCTGTCTTGCCTTCCCTTACCCTAGAGCCTTGCTTTAGGTGATGGGAAGAGGCAGGAGCAGCAAACGATCAACCTTTACATAGTTTAGGGCTGGAGGGGAGCATGTAGGTGAGGACAGTCAGCTTTGCGAGGTAGCAGCCTCCCTTTGCTGGCTCTATAGAAGTGCTCATCCAGATGTGCTTTACAGACCAGCAAGCCCCTCATGGGGTGCAGCCCCTAAGTGGAAGCAGCCAGTGTGGGACAGGGGATACTCAGGAAAATGGCAGGCAGAGGGATGTGCTTGGCTGAAGCACTGGCTGCTCCCTATGGCTGCAGGGATGCTCTCATCTCGTGGGGAAGGCACAAGCTCCCAGGGAGCTGTATCAGATCCCATGTGCTTGCTTGGCTTTGCAGGAGGCTTTATGGGGGTGCTCTGGTGCAAGTCTCTGCATGTTTTTCCCCTCTGTGTGACCACAAAAGCAGTTCTCAGACAGCCCTCACCCCTATGGCTGCAAACACTAGTACATACATGTGTGCCTACATGCTTTGCCCTGGAGGAGCGGCGGATGCTGAGTGCAGGCTGCAGAGCCCTGTGGTGGGTCACAGCTCTGAGCTAACTCTGCAGCAGAGCACGGATACAGCACCCTTGGCAAGGTGAGAGGTGTCAGAGTGTGGAAACCATGACTGCCTGTCTGAGGGCTTGCAGGAGGAGCTGCTGCTCTGCTCATGGAGTTTGCTCTCGACAGCAGATGCTCGCTGCAGCCAGCTCAGGCAACTGAGAGCTGAGAAAAGCTCTTAGCTCTGGTTTTGGCTTGGTGGCTGAGCCCTGGAGGAGGGCTGGGCCTTGGTTAGCCTGTTGGTTGAATAGGGGAGATGCCATGCAGCCAAAAGGCTTTGTCAGCCCCTTGCAGACTGCAAAGCCTCTGCCTCGGGGTGCTTTAAAGGGTGCAGTACATCTCAGAGTGCAGTGCAGGATGGGTGCCTTCCAGCCCAGGTGATTTGAATGGCTCTGCTTTCTGTCCTGATTTGTCTCTCTAGCTGTGGTTTATCCTTCCCCTGCCCTAGCCCCATCCAGCTTGCTGGGCTGGGGATTTCTGCTGTGCACTTCTTTGCTGGGTGTTTGAGAAAGCTGAAGTGTCAGATTGACCTTTTGAGGTTTCTCTTTGCTTGAGGAAGAAGGTTTCTATACAATTCAAGTCATGAATCAATCCGAGGGGCTGCATTTTTCTGCACCAGTTAAATAAAAGATCATTAAACCTAACAAATGTTTCCCAGCTTGCCTGTGTTTTCAGGCAGTGTTCGGCTATAAATATGATCTGTGCTTATAACAACATAAACAATGTGCTACTCAACAGCAGGAGAGACTATATACACCTCTCTCCTTTTCATTTGTAAGCTGCCCAAGAAATATATGCATGCATTCCTAATACGTTTAGTTAAGCAGGAAGCAGAAGAATGGTTTAAGATACTGTTTCAGCCTATTGTGAGTTATGTGCTCTGCAAAGATTGTTTCCTTTGTGCAGTAATTTTTCAAACACTGAGAAAAAGCTGAAAAATCTTGTCAGTTCCTTAATGGTAGGAAAGACTTGCAGGAATTTCCACTGCTTTTCCCTCTCAAAGTGACATCTGAGACTGCTGATAAGGGGAAAAGCACATTAAACAGTCCTCATTCTTTGGAGACTAATACTACAGAGGTTAATTCCTCCTGCTCTCACCACCATGCCCAGCTGACTGGCTTGCTCTGATTTCCCTTGCCTGTGCGGAGATCTGAGGGGTGATGAGTCTGAAGGCCTGGAGAAGGACAGGGTCAGTTTCAAGAAGGAACATGCTTGATTTGTAGGCAAAGCTTATTCTGGATTTGGTCACACCCTATACTTACGCATGGATTTCTCCCCCCTCCACCAAAATATCTTTTGGTTGACATCACCAGTGAAATGGGATATCAGGGTGAATCTGAAATGATACAGTGCTTGAGAGCTGGCAGCTGATGAAGCCTCATCTCTGGCAGGGTGTGCAGCGGTCTGCAGGCACAGCCTAGGGAGGCCAGCAGAAACCCTTCTGTAGGCTGTGCAGAAGGGCTGGGTGAAGCTTCTCCATCAATGAAAACCACCCCAGGTTAGGCAAATGACTTCCTACTCAAGCCTGTTTGCAAGGGAGGGCGACATGGGAGTTGTCCCATACATGCTTGTACCTGGCCAAAGGGATATGTCCCCACTGCCGTGCCCTTCCCATGGCCGTGCAGCAACGTCTAGGGCACTCCTCCTCCTGCCCATCCTGCAGTGCTCCTTTGTGTGCTTCCCAAGGACGGGGGGAAGGTTTCTGATGAGCCTGCTGCACTCCAGCCATGGGGCACAGTCTGTTGCCCTAGCCTAGCCTGCAGCAAGGGCCAAGATGAGGACTTGATGCCAAAAGCTGCAAAATACAAGGCAGCCAACAGCAGCCTGCTGGAGCCAAGCTCTGCCCTCGGCCACGCTTGAGCACCCGTAGTGAATTTCAGTTTTGTCTCCAGGTCAGGCAGGACAATTACTGAGTCTTTTGTGCACTGCAAGTGCTGCTCTGGTGGGTGCAGGAGCCCCCTGAGCTCTCTGGGTGCTGGGAGCAAGGGGAAGAAAGGCAAACTGTTTAACTTGCGAGGTGCTCAGATGGGCTGCAATTAGCTTGGCTGGTGTGTATTCTTCCCTCCTATCACCCTGGTGCGTGTCTCACCCGGTTCCATGGGAACCCGGAGGGACCACTGTCTGCGCCCATGGCAACGGCTCCTCTGGTGCCATTCCTCCTCAGTCTGGGATGCCGAGAGGGGCTGTTGCGGTGGCTGGAGCCCACAATGAAGGTAAAGAGGAGAAGCTTGGGACTCCTGCTGTCAGGAGTAAATTAAAGCTGGGTGAAGAATGAGGATCTGATGGCGGTTTCCCCAGCCTGGGATCCTGTCCTGAGTCAATGGGGACACTCAAAGCCTGAGGAGCAGCTTTGTGGAGCACCCTAAATCTGATGGACAGATCTCTGATAGGCAGATAAAGGCAAGGATGGATAAGGAAATTATTGCGACGAGGCTGGAGTCTAAGTAAAAGGGAGATTGTTAGTCAAAAGTGAAGGGAAAAAGGCAGCTTGAGAAAAGGCAACTGGGAGCAAACAGGTGGGGTGAACCCTGACCCTTCCTCTGCCAGGGCATGGGGGTTCTGGAGGCTGATAGCCAGGACCAAATGCAACCTATGGATTGCTGCTTTGGAGCAGGTTCCTCCTTCAGCAGCATGAGAAGGTGCCAGCTCACACCTACCTCCGGTAAGCAGGGAAATATGGTGCTTCAGGCAAGTTCTCCAGTGCCCTGCAAGGTCCATGGGACGCAGATACCATGACTGCAGACAATGGGGTTAGAAGAGATGCTCCAAATGGCTGTAGAGTTTGTTTGCCCAGCTTGCTGGTAGGCTCCTTTTAGGCTGCTGCTCCTACAGCTTCCTTAGGACATGTAGGGACATTCTAACTGCCCTTGCCTAGGGCTGACCCCAGCCTGAGGCACTGTATGAAATACCCTGGGCCTCTCCTCTCATCCAAACACCATCCAAATTTAGCAAACTGCTTTACCTGGGCCCCTGGCACAGCGCTGCTCTGGGTGTAAAGTCGCACAGCATCATTTCTGACCCTGTGTGCAAACACAGCAGTGGGTGCAGTAACCCCTGTGACTCAGTGCAGGGTTTGCACAGAGCTCCCATGAACCATCCCCCAGTGAAGGAGGCTCTGCTGGGGGTGATGGTGGGAGCTGCAAGGGATGGGGGAGACATCCTGCTCCACACTGCCTTCAACACTGACCCTGTGAAAGCCTTGGATCTGCTCATGGGAGCTGAGTAACTGACACTGGGTACAGCAACTGCACAACTGCTCTCATTAGGGCTGTTTGTTTTTTGCAGTGAACTGTGTGTCACACTGAAAACTGATACTGCAGGGAGAAAACAGTGTCCTTTCTTCCCCTCACCCCCTCATGGAAATGAAGGGGCAGCATATATTTACTTGTAAAGAGATATGGGTGACTTGGTGGAATAATAAAGGAACAGTTAGAGAAGCAAAAATTCCCAAGTAGGGAGAATAAGTAGAGGTTTTATTCTTCTTAAA
The DNA here is from genome assembly GCA_009867235.2 of Psittacus erithacus. Lineage (NCBI taxonomy): Eukaryota > Metazoa > Chordata > Aves > Psittaciformes > Psittacidae > Psittacus > Psittacus erithacus. The sequence goes on along the minus strand of WYDI02026344.1, from coordinate 47,249 downwards.
TCACATTCTGCTTTCACTAAGCACAAATACAAGCCCAGCAGTAAGGGATGAATCTCTGTGGTGCCTGAAAGGGCATGTGACAGAGAGAAAAGGTGGCACAAGCAGGGCAGAGCTGAGCCTTGCCATGTTGGTATGGGGACAAGTCACCTCAATCACTCTGTTGTTGACCCAAGAGCCTTATAATCCTATTGAAATTGCTATTGAATGGACAGAGGGACTTGGAGATGTGGTTTGGAAAAGGACCCAAATTTCTTGGTCCTTGCAGGAACATTAGAGCTGGCAAAAGAAGTGTTGCAAGAAATGGGCTGTCTCTGAAGGTTTCTGATGCCTCGTGCTACTCCTCTGACTGATACTAGGAAAGGGCAGGGGTTGTGACACTGGAAACCATCAGCAGCTTTGTTTGCATTTCCTTCTTCCCTTGTAAATGCACTCTGTGAGAGCTTTGTGTGGAGTCCTGCTATGTTCAAGCCAACTGGTGTACAATAACAGCACCAGGGCAAACTGAAAATGAGATCAAACTGAACATAGGAGTGACGTGCAGCAAGCTGAGATGACTTCATTGAGCTGTGCCTTTCTTAAAGGATAAGTGTGTCCAGCACTCTGGCATAGGTAGGCAGGGGAGTATGTGTGTCTATATATATATATTCACACTTACTTTATTCTAGCTCTTATCTTGTGCCTAGATCCAGTGGGTGAAGTGCATTGTGTCTGCACTCAACAGCAAAGCTCAAAGGGAACTCAAAGCAGTTGCTCTTTGTTCTTGTTTTGATTTAGTCTCATTCACTCTGAAAGGCTATTCTGGTTGAATTTCCCCCTCCATGCCCTACCTACCCTCTCCTATGCTGTTTCTGTCTGCCTTTGCTCAGAGGTGCCGCCAGCGCTATCTCGGAAAGGAGCTGGACTCAATGCTCTGATAAATCAGCTCGTGTTTGTTCAGTGTAAAGCATCGCACTGTTCCCAGCTGTTGTGTTGGTTTTGGCTGGAAAGTGCCTTGCTGTTTTCTACTTTCAATCCAAGCCCTGGCTCCTGGACTACTGCAAGTTTGCCCATGAGTGCCCCCAGACGGACAGGGACCTTGGACCTGACCAGAGGTCTGCAAAGAGCATCTTTGGTGTTTAATTTGCTTATTGCAGCTCTTTACTTGGAAGAAAAGGGCACATATGTTCAGTGAGATGGCCAAGAAAGAGTGACAAGGGACTGGCAGACAAGATTTAGTCATATATTCTCGCCTTTGTAATGGGCATCCTGTGTGGATGTGCTGCTCTTCAGTGCCGGAGATACAAGGCGAGATAGGGATAACCCCAATCTGGTGTTTAAGAATCATGAAGGGCGAATGGATTATTTCACAGCAGTGTTGGAACCAGTGTAAAACTGTCTTTTTCATCTTCCATTGACTTTTCTTTCATTGCCCCTCCTCCACAAGGCTTTTAATTTTCTATGTGGGTATTAAGCACAGACAGCACATTTAAAATCAGTCTCTGCAGCTCTCAAAACAAGCCATAAATCCACACCTTGATGTGGAATCCATAATTAAGTCATGTCAGCTGGATTTTAAATGTATTTTAAAACCTAATAAAGGAACAAATTAGAGGAGAAATGTGCCAGCCTCAGTGGGTGCCACTGCCAGCCCATGGGCTGTGCAGAGCCCTGTTCATCACAGCAAAGCTGCATTTGGAGGAGCTCAAGCAAAGTACTTGGCTTCTTACATCCACTATCTAAATATAATGCTCTTGGTATGATTCTCCTACTGGCTTTTACAGATGCAGGTATGAGTCTGAATGAGAGAAACATGGGGGGAAGAAATAGTTGGTTTAGGATAGGTAAGGGAAAACTCTGGAAAAAGAAAGGACTGTGCTGTTGCAGTGGTTGATTGAGCCTGGTATCCAGCCTGGAGGAAGATTACAGGCTGGTTCTGGCACCTGGTTGTTAAAAGGCTGGATTTTTCCATGGAAACAGTTACTACTGACTGTCCCATTCGCAGCTGATTTTCCTCATTCATTAGTTCCAGGTGAACCCTGGTTTTTCCATAGTAGCTGGCCAGGATGGGCTTTCTGAAGGCTGGTCCTGATTGTGTGAAGGAAACTGGATTTTGCCCTAGTTGAAAGCAAATGGCATCATATGTTGATGGAGCAAACCTGCAGAAATAGCAAGCATCAGCAATCACAGCCAGCTTCATTAAATCACCTCTACTTGGATAAACACCCCAAATTATTGGGATTTCAGAGGCGCTTAAATAAAGCTTGTTGGATGCAGAGCAATATTATCTCTGGACTAGCTTCCACTGTGGAACAGAGCAATCATGGGTTGGAGGTCAGGCGTGAGTTTAGATAGTTTAAAAGCTTTTAAGAGCTCTTTGTTTCTGTTCTTGAAATGTGCTTGTCCTGTGCTAACTGCAGCAAAGCCTGGGGTGAACCTGCATCCACTGATATATGCTTATCCTGGATGATCTGCATGTCAAAACCAAACACAGGCCTTTCCTATGGGTTCCTAGGATAACTCTGGGTTTATGCCAGAAAGATGCAGTTTGATTTCATTGGGGTTTCTAGTCAAGACAGTGATGAATCTAGGCATGTAGAACTAATTCTTATGCACTGTGGTGTCATCCCTGGTTAAACCCGCTAGGACTACAGCGAAGCTATATCTAATTTTGTATGAAAGCAGATATTTTAAGTTTTAGTGCCAAATGGCATAGGGATGAGGGTGAAATTCATATAGGACATTATATAAATCACTGCTTAGCACTCTTGGGCTTCTACAATCACATCTAGTGAACAATCCCTGCTCCCACAGCTACACTAATGTTACTGGTGTTGCATATACAAGGACATAAGCGAAGCCATATTCATGATGAATTCCACCCAAGGATGCAGTGAGAGCAGCGCCTGCCAACCAGGAGGATGAGGTCATTGCAGGAATTCCTTACATTCTGCCTTCTGCAAAGGGTGCCTGAACAACGGGAGTGAAACTGTAACAATAACCAGCAAACGGGAAGCTCTAAATGGTGCTGGGTCTGGGCTTTTTCTTCCCCCTTGCCCCCCTCCCCAGTGTAATATGGAGAGAATAAACTGTTAAATTAGTTTTTCTCCTGATGGAGACTAACAAGCCCTACAGACAGCTCTGTTGCTCATTAGGAGTGTGTATATAGGGGGCTGCAAAGGCAATGAGCTGAGGCCAGAGGTACTCCCAGTGGTATCCATACTGCAGGCCATGTGATGGGGAGCCGCTCTGAAGCTCTGCCATCCACACTGCAGCTTATTAACCATAAACAAAAGTAATTCTGCGAGTACTGAAGCTGCTCGAGCTCAGTTTACTGTTGATTGGTGTCTGGTGGCTTGTTCAGCTTTTATTAATTGTATTAAAACTGCAGCGTGAGCTCTGTCCTCCTTAGACGCTAGAAAATCCAGCCTAGTAAGACGTGTTGCTGGAGCAAGTTCCTCAGTGCACGACAATCCTGACCATGTTTTGTTTCTTCTTCCCTTGTTGGGGGCCATGCCTGACCTCTTTCCATTGCCCTAAGAGGTTTTCTGGTGTGCAAAGGATTGACTTTTATGCTACTGTCTTTCTTTCACTGGGAATGTTAATTGAGCTCTTTCCCTCTGCCCACTTTGTTTTCCAGCCCTGAAGTCAATCGTATCTTGGATCTCTAGTCCCTGTTGAAAGTTGATAACAGGCTCAGATGCTGGATATGATGAAACGTGCGTACAGCGTGACTCCATAAACCTTGTTTCCTTTGGAAAATAGGATAAAAGACCTTAGCAATGAATTTGAATCCTTGTGATTAATGAGCAAAGCCAAAGAGCCTTCATTTTGCTCACAGCTGTTCTGTGGGCAAAGGCTGTCTATATTTGACAATTTTATTATTTGCTGCTGTTTATTCTTTCATTTCATTTCTAATATGGGAGGCTTTGTAGTTTTTTTCTGTAGATCTTGGGACTTTAAATCACCCAGGCTCTGACCTCCTGTATGGCACAGGCCAGAGAATTTCAACCCTTATTGAACCCAATAACTTGCATTTGACATGAGCGTATCTTCCAAAAACCCATCCAGCCTTGATTTAAAGGCAAGAGATGGTAGCTGCCTTGGGAATTACTAGGAAAATAAGGCTTCTGCAGCTGCCTTGGTGTTTAATGTTAGTCTTAGGGGAGAAGGGGGAAACAACAACCCTTGCTTGTTTTAATGTCTTGGCAGCTCTAGTTTATGACCTTGTGCTGTTGGTATTATCCTCCAGCATTCAGCAGTGTTTTCCTGACCAGCCCTTGCTCTGGGTGTTTGTTATTCTGGGCACTTACATGCTTTGGGAGATGACAGGCAAGGTAAAAACGTGGAGGTTTGCCTTTTCTTTAGGCACAAATGGGCACTGCAAGAGCTGTGTAAGTGCCTTCCCGCTGGGACACTCGCACCTCCGGAAGGTCCATGGTTTCTCCTGTTTTCCAGGAAAAATTGAAGCGTTGCCTTGATCCCTGCCATTGCAGGACTCTTATCTACTTGGATCTGAGCTCAGGCCATGACTTCTTTTAGGGAGGCTCCCCAGACAACTGCCAGATGGCAATTGCATTCAGTTCCTCCAGTCTGGCTGGCTTTGAACCACTGACAACAGGGTAATAACTGCATATTCCTATCCTTTAAACCAGCCAAATCCTGAGCTGGGCTTTCTTCCTTCCTTGTCCAAATGTTTGAATAAGTGAAGCCAAGTTTTCTGTTTTTTATAAAATAATATTGTCTTGATTCATGTGGATGTTAAATAAACATGGAAAATAAACAGACTGTGAAGCAGGACTGAAGGCAAAGCTGAATTCCCATGGTCCTTGGCTTTGAGGATCTGATCTCTTGACCTTCTCCATGTCTTTCAGATGGACAGGCTGCTGTCATTTTCCCACTTCCATGAGTTTACAGGAAAGAGGTTCAAGACAAAGAAGATCCAGAAAAGACTTCCACAGACCGGTTAGCTCCAAAAGCCAAAAGGTCCTGTGTCATTCCTGGCTTTGGATTGCCAGGCATCGACATCCTGGTGGTAGAAATGCCTTTCTTAACATCCACCCTCAATCTCCTTTGCTGCAGCCTTTGCCCCTGCTGCTGTTCCCTGCTGGAGTAAATCCTTTGTCTCTTGTCACAGCTCTCTCATGGTTGAGCCCTGTTCCATTTTCCCTTGGCCTCTTCTCTCCCCGGCCCATGGAGCAGTCACTTGTTGGGAAGTGCAGCTGTTAAATGGACAGCAGTTTGGAAGAACCCCTCTCACCTCTATCCCAGGCCTGCCCTGGTGACCCTGGGTGAGTTCTTCCAACTTGGCTTGGCCCTTCAGTTTTTGTCTACGGGTGAGCAGTCATGTTCTCTGGGATTCCCTCTGTGCTGGACTCTGCTTTCCAAGTGGACACTCCATGCTGGAATATGTCATTTTTATTTGCTAGTTTTTTGGCACTACTCCCATCTCTCCCTGAACTCATAAACAACCCCTACAAAGGTTAGAGCTACATCACCTTTCTGTGCTAGCCTGTTGCCCTTTCCTCCTTCCTGTACCTCTGCCTGCCCTCGATTGGGGTTGTATGTGTAGTGCTCTTCTCTTTTTCCTCCTTGGAGTAGGGTTCATGTCTCCATATGCTTCCCAAAGCCTCAGGCTGTGAGGGTGCTTTAGAAATAAATCATTCTATCACCCAATTGCTGTATTGTTTAATTACCCCCTACTTGGTGGAGATGTCTGGAAACATAAACAGAAGGGATTCCAGCAGTTCTCCCCGTGTCTAAATGTTTGAACCACATTGCCTGTCTCACGCTGCATCCTTTGCCACCCTTCCAGCATCTGCCTGTCTCTTATTTCCAGTGTGTTGCTTTCTGCACACTCAATTCTGATGATGTTTGGGTCTTTTAAGTATTTCTATCTAGGAAGCGTGGCTGTGAAGCAGGAGGGAACTGTGTGCATTTGTAAGCACTACACTTCTGAAGAAAGATAGAGCTAATGGGAATATCCCCCCACAAGTGTATAGGAATTTCAAGCTATTGGGCATTTATCTCTCCACATACTTATATTTACTAATATATTTTAGCTGTGATTAATGGGTTTTATGAAACATGAGTGTCTCTAACTTCACCTGTGCTGTACATGTATCATGTTCTCTCGCAGCTGACTGTGCTCCAGGGGACAGGCAAGCACAGGCATGCTTAATTTCATGACCTCACACAAACCAATTACCCCATTTACAAGCAGCATTATGCTGTGCTGAGTCAAAAGCCAGTTTTACAACGTTTTAACACCAGGAGTTAATGTTTCTTTTCTTTCCCTTTTAAGAAAGGAGCTGTCATTCATCCTTTCCCTTCTGTAAACCTGCTAGATAAATCTGTTCTGACTTCTCTGGTGTGCCTCAGTGAACTCCCGTGCAGGTTTAGGCTGGTAAATGAGAGAATTTGGGTTACCTTTCTTTCCCATCACTTCAGTAACAAAGTGTGTGTGTGTTCTTGAGTTGTCTCCTTTTAATTTTTAAGCTTAATGAAAGGCTAGGATGCAGTCATGGCGATACAAAGGTACTGCACTGAGAACACTGCTGTTCCAGGAGCACCCAACTCTGAAGTACCTTTCAAAGTCCCAGGTACTGCATTTGACTCTGCTTTAATGAGGCACTTCAAAGTTCAGAGGATTATCCAGAGTTTATCCAAACTTATTAGAAGCTCTTGGTCTGGACTGGAGGCTGGAAACTTCACAAAATTACGAGCAACTTGCATGAGGTTTCCACTGCTCCTTGGTTTTGCCAGAGCGGAGAGATGATGAGATCAGCTTCTCTTGCAGACTTATGGCTTCAGGTGATGCCAAAGCCAACAAAATGCAGAGATGTGCAAAAATGCTGGAATAAAGCATGGTAAAAAAAAAAGGTTGGCTTGATGTTTTCAAACCTCAGTAAAGGATTGGCTTGAGCCTGGCTGATTCAGCTTGGAGTGGTTGTTTCATCTGCTGAATCCAGGACCAAAGGCCCCAATGAATGACAGGAACCAAACCCTGATCATGGTGTGGCCTCTGCAAGTGGTGGTGTGGCCTCTGGAGCTGTGTTGAGGACCTCGTGTTCCTCCTGCAAGGGAGGGACAGGAGATGGCTTGAACTTTGTCCAAATCATAAGGTCAAACCCAAACTTGGAATTGTTTTGTTTGGGTGTTTCTTCTAACCTTCTATCAGAGTGGCTGAAGTGGGGCTGGGTTCCTCCTAAAACACTTGAAGTGGATGCATTGACTCTCTGGTGTCTTCCAAGCTACTAGCTAGCATTTGTGGTGGCAATGCACTGTCACACCAGGTCATGCTTGCTTTGGCCAAATGGGATGTCTATCAGAGCAGCCTCAGCTTTCTGTAAGCCCCAGATGATTCTGCAGCCATGAGGAATATGTGCTGATGGGCCCTTGATCTAATTATGATCCTTTGGCCAGGGATTGTCATTCTGGTGCTCCCGCTTACTTGCTCCATCCCCCACAAGCTTGGCATGATGCTAGCAGGGGTTGCAGGAGGAAGGTGAAGGGCTTTCTCTGATGCAGTGAATCTCCTGGGATCCACAACAGGACAAGGAAAACTTTGCTCCCTTTCCTTGTGCCATATTGGAAGTGGTTCATTAATCCATCAGCCCTTTGCTTTGGTTGGCAGCTGTGGAGCTGTCGCTTCCTCACTTCCTTTGTGAGATGAGAAGTTCATGTGGAATTAAGCACGTGCGGCTGAGCGGATGCCTTCTGCTGGAGGTGGGGACAGGGCTGTTGTCTTAGCTAGCTGAGAGGTTGGTTTTTTGACTCTGTCCTGCAGTTTGAGCTTTCTTTCCTGTTTGGTGGGAGGGGTTTAGCTCTATGTAACTGTTCTCATTCATTTGCTGTATGGGTGATGGCCAATTGTTCCCAGCCTGCAACCCTAAGGAAACAGGAAGCGGAAGCAGCTGAAGGACCATCAACTTGGACCCACCACCTTCCACAGTCCACATACTGTATTTTCTCCCTGCTCTTGATTTGGAGGTTCCAAAAGGCTTTTCCACCTGCACAAACCCTCTCTGATGGAAGCTCGGAAGGGTGAATCAGCTCCAAATGCAAGGCCAAGTGTCCATGCAGGGGGCAGTGGAGAAGGCAGCCTTCACAAAAGCATGGAATGACATGGTGACCAAGGACTGCCTATCTAAAGAAAGGCAAAGCACCTATTTAAGCCAGCGGGAAACTTTCTTGGGTATGGGATTGCAGAGTTTGGCGCCGTGGATGTTGATGTTGTTGGTTTTGTGGTTTAATCCACGGGCCCTCTTTAAAAATAAGAACTTTCTTAAAACAAACAAGAGCTCCCTCTTCCCCTGCTCTCTTCAGCTCCAATGAATAGCTCTTGGCTCACCCAGGCCCTCCTCCCTGCTGCGGCATGGCACAACTCCCCTGTCAGCAGCACATTGTTCTCATTGACTTTTATTATTCCATGAGCTAAATTACTGAGTGCTTTGATCTCCTGTCGGGCTCACTGCTCCAAAAGGGAGGGAAAGGTTGGCTTTTTTGTTTTGCACCTGCCTCACTCATGCAGAAAGGTCAGGCCATGGAAGGAGACAAAATGCCAGGGAGAGACTGGGAGGTTTCAGAAGTCTTCAGTAGAGAAAACATGTCCAGGTGAAGTCTCAAGGAGAGAATAACTGCTAAATAGCTTATATCCAACCCCATGCCACAGTACTATCCATCCCTGTGAGCATGGCGCTGATATGGGTGCTGTGAATGAGCATCAGAGGACATAAATAAGGCTTGGAAAGAGTCAAGCCTATAAAGTTTGTGAATGGTGGGAAATGGACACCACTCTCCCTAGGGTGAGACTCACCCTGCCCTTAGACTAAAACTTGTCCTATGGGGTATGCCAAGCTGTTTGTGGGGATGCTCTGGCAGGTCCTTTTGGGCCCTGCACTTATCGTAGGTCTTGGTTTTCTCCTGTCTCCATACCTGTTCATGGTTTTTGCTTGTTGTCATTGTGCTTCGTGCAAGAATGTAATTGGGAAAGGCTTCCCTAAAGTGACCCTAGGCAATGGTGGGGATGGATCCCACTGTTCCCAATAAAGGGACTGTCTCTAAGCTTAGCAGCCATTCTCCTTGCCAGCTGAGTTAGTGTAGCCCTGAAGGAACTGGCCAGGGCAGAACTGGTGCAGGAGGCGCATAGGGAAAAGCACCTCACTTCCACACTTACCTGATGTAGAAGGTTTTGGATTCATATGGCCCTTGGGTGTTAACTTGTGTGGAACAACTGAGCTGCTGGGGCTGTGTAAAGCTGAGCAAGCTTTCAGAGGGGAGTTGTCTGAGCATGTGAAAGGAGATGGTGTGTTTATGAATAATGAACTCTGGTCTTGGGACTGCTAAAATTCACACGTGGTGCATATTGCCAAGGGGTCTGTTAAGCTAGCTCCCAAAGTGCAGTCCTTGCGCTGCTGCTGCAGTTCCAAAGCAGTCATGATGGTGGGCAGTGCAACTGGGAGACATTGCTCAAGGCCTTTGAATAAATGGCTTTGGGCTTGTCTGGGAGCCCCAAGGTCTCCTGGAGAAAGGAGAGGAAAGATGGATCCTGAGGGATATGTTTCTGTGACCACAGCAACTTCCTCTGACCCTTGTCTGCTCATCAGCAGGCGAGGATGGTTTGAGCCAGTGAAAATAACTCCAGTGCCGCACGTGATGTTAATGACCCCTCCAGAGGCTCAGCACCACTCAACACTCTTTTAATCTCCTGGCGTCCATACAGGAACAGAAGAGCTTGGAGAAAGCATGTACATTATCACATTGTAGAGCAGCTCCTCAAAATCTGAGATCCTAAAAGCATTTAAACCTTCCCTGTGGTGTTCTAAGAGAGACAGTTTTAAACCTCAAGTTAACTAGTAGATCACACAGTAACGTGTCCCTTGATAAGCCTGTGCTGTCTTCTTACTGCTCTTCTGGAAGAGTGTGCATGCTTTACTTATCTCACAGATCCCACCACCTCTCTATCAGTGATTGCCAAGCTTAGCCTGACATAGAAGTAGCAGTAAGATAAAAGGAGATGGCATCTTATATCTGATTTTGTATTCCTTTATCTTAGGTTGAACCCAAAGACAATGTAAAGGCCATGTCCCATGAACCACCCACAACAAGACCCTTATGAGCTGGATTTTGTTGTCTGACTATTCAGGCTTTGTATTCTGACTTTTCAAGAGTAGGAGCTAAAGCCTTTTCTGGACACTGCAGGCTCTGTTTGCAGGTCTTGATTACTCCTGGAAGAACCAGATTTTCTTGATAAAACCTGGATTTGTGTACCATGCAAATGCATTCTTCCTCGTTTTACAACCCTCCAAGCAGAACCTGGGGACGTATCTCCTCATAGTGTCTGATTTGTTGTCTTTGTGGTTACTCAGCAGATACTACTTCTTAATATCCACATGAGCAGTGCAATGCCTGGTGAATTGTTGCTGCTGGTTTGTGGCATTAGTTGCAAATTGATAACAGCCAAGGCCTTTGCAGTAGGATTATGGTTCTGTTGAGCTCATGTTCCAGAACGTGTAGTCCAACTTGCAAGCAAGGCCCTTGGAAAATGTTTGACCTCTTTCATACCCTACCTTAAAATGGGTGAAACTCCTGTTCTTTGAAGGACATCTTGAGCATCAGTTTACCTTAAAGCATGTGTTTAGTGAGAAGGATGTGAAGAAACAAGCGGGTTTCTGAAGAGTGCTTTCCCATGATCCAAACTGCTCTTATGTGCCCTGATCAGTCAGTTCGCCTGTGCTGGCGGGTGTGGAAGGGCCTCATCTGTGTGGGGCAATTGCTATTTCCTACCTGTCTGAGCACCTTTTAATGGGAGCAAACTGACCACAGCCTCAAGCAGGGGATTTACTCTACCAGGACACCTCCTTGTTCTTGTGTCCTTGAAAAGGGCTTAGTGGAAAACTGTGCATCTTTGGGGTTTTTTGACTTAGATGCTCTTATTCTCTTCTCAAGTAAATAGCTAGGTGCTGTTCGTGGTGTGCTATATAATGTATCTAACAAAGGAAATTACACTGATGCTCATAATAACGCCTCCAACAGTGTAAAAATAGCTGGAGTGAAATGCTGCCCCTCAGAGCAACTCTTGTCCCGGTTTAGTGCACCCTTATTCTGGGGAGAAAAAACATATAATGATTATAAACAGAAATAAATGGATGTTTTCTTGGACTTTGAAAGCTTTTGACCTTAAAGAAGAATGCTCCATTTATAACAGCGGGACTGTGTATTTTTAAAAGCCTCAAGACACACGTGTGCCGAGGAGCCAGAGATGCTCTTGGACTTCAGCTTCTTTTCTGACCTCTGCTAGATTAGTGAATATATAATTTGCAACATGACCCCAAGAATCAAAAGTCTCTTTTTATTAGAAACTTCGGAAATGACCTCACTGGGGAGTTTGAACTGATGAATGCATAGATAAGAAATCCTCTATGAAGCTTCATTGGAGAATTAATGCACAGAACAGATGAGAATGTGGATGTATTTGGGACAAATATTATTCATTAAGCTGTGCAGCTAGAGAACGAAAAAGAAATGAGTAATAGCTGAAGGATTTTAATACATAAATAGCTTTAGTCCAGTATCTGTCTACATTTGAGTTACTGAGCAAAGTATTTCAGCACATGCTCATCTGAATACTTGAGCATTTTCAGGATTTTACAATATTTAGGTCCAAAAGGACCTATTTCACTCATATAATTATATTTCCTCCTAGTATTGGTCAAAGAAATTAACTTCCTGGTTTTGGCATCTCCTAGTGAAGCTTTAGCATGTATTAGAGAAACTGAGGTTTAGTTACTGGAGATGCTGTTGCTGATTACTTTCCTATTTTGGTCAGCGGGGGTCACACCACCTAAAAAATCCTCACTAAAAATGATTGGTTTGGGTTTTTGCTCCCTGCCTCCCGTTTTCGCTGCTTTGTGCCTTGAGTTGTTTGGTGGTGTGGGGTTGTGGCTGATTCATTGGTTTTCCCTCTGCAGCCACACCTGACTTTTAAGTAAGATTCCAATGCGGGCAACCAGGTGGGCAAACCTCACAGCAGAGGAGGGACAATATTTATCTTTGCCCCACGGTTACCACAGGTCTGTCACCACTGACAAATTTAGCTGTTACCTTCGGATCATGTGGCACCATGGTTTGCTGTGAGAAAACCTTCCAGTGCCAAAGCAAAAGGGCAAAGCGGCGCTGGCGAGAAGCTGGAGAGCATCTGCAAAACCAAACAAGTTTGTGACCATTTACTGGAATAAAAATAGTGAGTCACTGTGGGAAGGCAACAAATGTTCCTAGAGTCAAGTGCTGCTCCTTTGGAGCTTTTGAAGTGTTGGAGGAAGCCAGGGCTTCGATTCACTGCACAAAGACATTAAATACAGCACTTAAAGCTCACTTGAGTAGCTTAAAAAGGTTTTGTCTTGAGGTGAACACGGAACTGTAGAAAAAGCTTTGAATGGGTCATTCTTTTGTTTTTCTACCACACAACGCTGTCAAATCAAGAACTTCTTAGTGTCAGCGACTTTGAATTGGAAACAGCATTCTGCTGGGCTTCCGGGCATCTTAAAGCAAGGTTGTGAGCTGGCTGAGACCCCATCCGAAATTAATAACTTGCACTATTAGACACAACACGGCTACCTGGGCAGGCTGCTGTGTGCCCTGGCCAGGAACGCTCTGGTGTGAGATGGTGGTTTCTGCTGAGCTCTTGCTGATGTCTGCCATGCAGCTGTTTGCCTTTAAAAGTAAAATAGATATACATATATATAAAGTAGTGGAATTACACTATTCAACAGGAAAACTTGGCAGTCGGGCATACCACCCACTTGGAGTGCTGGATGCGCAGCACTTAGACCTTGGAAGCAGTGAAGGGCTGCAGTGCTTCACTGCCCTTGTGCTGGGTCTCTATTGAAGACAAGAGTTTCACCGAAACTGAAAGGGGAGAGCAGGAGGCAGCTGGGCTGCACCAGGCCTTCCTGGCGGGATGTGCTGTTAGACTAAACTACCTGCAGCACTGTGGGACAGCAAGCGGGGGAACCTGAGCTTTATAAACCAAGGGCACACTGCAAGGCAGTTGCCAAGCCTGTAATCTCTGCTTATTATCTCCCTAATATACATCATCTGATTCACTGCCAGCACTTACTTCCGTCTCTCAGTCTTGCTACATCCCCCCCCTTCTTCCTGCTTGTGCAGAAGATAAAATGTGTTGTTATAACTGCAAATGGGGCCCCAGGGACTGCCCCTGAAACCTTGGCAGTAAATTGCCCTTCGTCTCTGCAGATTGCCTTTGACATCTTTGGAGTTTAAAATGTGAACTAAATGAAGTATATTTATCTTGTATGTGTCTATATATACATATACATAAAATGTATAAAGAATAGTAGAAATATCAATTGCAAATCCAAGAGAATAGTGTTATATAAAAGTATATTTTATGCTGGACATCGTAAGTCTTAATGACAAAATGTCATGGTTTCCTGTGCGTGAGTTTTACTATTTCCTCTCCACACTTGCTGTAATCTCTCCAAGACCTCTGGAAGCTCACATAAATGCAGTTTTGTCTGCTGGGTCAATGGCAGTTGGTCCCAATTCTTGTTTCCACTCTGGGTCATACTGACAGGAATGCTGAGGGTGTTTTTATTTGATGTGGGGTTTTTAGTTCTTTCTGCCGTCCTCTGAAGAGGTCTTCAAGGATGGGGCTGTGTGTGCACAGCCCTTCCCTACATCCGTAATCCTGGGGATGCTTGAAGTTGTGGCTTTTGGACCCAGAAGGGAGGTGCACAAAAGCTGCAGAGCTCATGTAACGCACCAGGCATCCTGCCCTGTCCCTGGGTGCTAAGGGGGAGCTGGGAGAAAGAGGTTTATGGCTGAAGGCAGGGGCATGAGGCTGAATGCAAAAGTCCAATATCCTTCTGATCCAAAGTGGAAAAAGCGATGCAGTGATTGTGCATGGGACTGAAATGATCTGATCAGGGGATAACTCAACCTGATAAGAGGAACAGCTTTACCCTCCTGCATTCAGCATCACGACTGATAAGTATCCAAGCCATAAGAGAACCAAGGGCAGAGTGAGGGGTCCCTCCTCTCTTGCTTTGCTCCACAGGGTCCTTTCTGCTGCAAGCAGCCTCTAGAAACCACAGAGACGTGCAGAAACAGAAAATACAACAGAGCTCTTCAAAGCTATAGATGGTGCTGTTCCTGGTGGGTGGCTGCTCTGCATTTATGGGGGGGGTCAGACCAGATCTAAGTGGTCCCTTTTGGCTTCAAAGTTTATAGCTTTCTGAACGCCTCACAGCATGCACTGCAGGGCCTGTCTCTACTCGATAACGTGGCTTTATGAAAGAGTCATAAATCAAACCTGAAATCTGGCAGGTTTAATAATAAATCTTAAACTTGTGCCAGGTCTGTGAACTTTTCAGTATAACTGAGGTGCTCTGAGAGTGAACCTGAGAAGTCTGATGGTTGCGGGATGAAAACAGGCAGAACTTGTCAGTTTTGACCCCAAATCAAGGAAAATGTTGTGGTTTTGGCTAAGTGGGGCTTTGTGGTTTTTGTTAACCTGAGGCTCAAAGCAAAAGTGTGTTTGTGAGAGGGAGGTGGGGGAAAAGAGCATGAATTCGAATGGGAATGCTTTTTTGCCATGTTTCTCACTGCTCTCACTTGGAAGAGGGTAGTGCAAAGAAGTGATGGTTTATCTCTGTATCAGGAGAGTAAATAACGCTGTGGAAACCCTGTTTTGTTACTGTGAAGTTCATGTCCAGATTCCAAATCCCACGTAGTCTAATGACTGATCCTTTCAGATTGCTTTTGCTTCCCTCCCCTAGAGTCCCTTTGTGCTATATCACTACTAAACAGAAGCAATTTGCTGATGTGTGTTCAGGTGGGGGTTAGTGAGGGGCAGAGGGAGCTCCTCAGTAGCTCTGGAGCTATTTTGTGAAGGAGAACATATTTCCTGCTTGGAGAACAGGCATCTTTGGGTACCGAGTTCCAAATGGAAATGGTGCTCCCATGCTTTTTCCCTACCTTTAACAGCACTGGGCAAGCAGCAGCACTGATGCCCCCAAACTCATCCTATGACCCTTGCAGCAGCCACAGTTGCTGTTGCCCAGTCTAGTAGTTGTATCCACTGCTTTTACACATAGGGTCTAGCTGGGTAGTCACCTGCACAGCGTATCTGCCTGGTGCCTTGCTCCAATGCTGCCTCAGAGAGATATTCAGTGTCTGATACTGCTTAAGTCTTACTGGGACTTGATCAATATTCTCTGAAGATGTGGGTCCTGGGTGAGACTTTAGTTCAGGCAGATGCTCAATAGCAGTTTCACAGCCCCAAAACACCTTTCTTGGAGAAATTTTTAGCAAGAGATAAGGTGGTTCTATTGAAAATCTCACTAGACATCACTGTCTGCATCTCTTTGGCCTTATATGACTTTAGCAGTTATTTGCTATATTGTTTATTAGCTTTTTTAATTGCTCTTGCTCACAGGACACAGCTGCTTGTGTAAGTAAATGCAAAATAGAGGCATGAGTGAAATGTGCAGGGAAGTCCTTGGAATATGGGTCAGGGCAGAGGTTGGCTAAAGGCTGAGGAGGAAACTTCCTGCTCTGGGGACAATAGCATGATTGATGCACCCAAAGAGCTGATTTAATCCACTTGAATTATTTCATCATGAGGCAGAGAGCAGTGATAAAGAAGCTTCCTCCTCTCTGGATTGATGCAGGGAGGCAGCAGATAACAGGATTAACGATCTGAGCCTGCGGTTCAGGTTTCATCCCCAGCCGCTGCATGAATCAGATGTGACCCTGCTGACTTGCTTGCAGTTATTCCAGAAGGGCAGGGGTTTAATGAAAGGTGGAATTGAGCCTCCTGATCTCAAGGAGACTGCTTTCTGGGCATGATTAATTTTTCCAAGTCAAACAGATCTCTTGGGCCAGTGAACAAGTCTTTGTTCAAAGCTGGCAGGGACGTGTTAGGAGGAGGAGACTTCCCTGCTCTGGGTTAGACCCCTTGGGGCCTGCTCATCTCAAATTAGGATGTCGTTTATAAGTAATGAGATGTTCATTGTGTGCGTGAGTTGTGTTCGACCTGCTGGTTTCAGCCTGGGAGTGTTTATTAGGGTTGGAGCCGCACAGATTTCTTCTTGTTCTGCTCAGATGCAGGTTTTCAACTTGTAGGAGATATTTGAAGCAGGAAGGAGAAAAAAAGTGTGAGGGGTGGAAACCTTTTCCTTTTCAGCCAAATTGGTTTCCTGATCCAATCTGCTGTAGGGCCACATGAGCAGTAGGGCTGGTGCAAGGGCTGAAACAGGGGCGTATGGTGGGGAAGGGATGCTCCTTTTTGGCAAAGGACGTGTCAATGCTGGACCGAGGTGTCCCATTGAAGTCCTGCTGCACAGAAGTGCTCAGGAGGGCTCCTCCAAACTCAGCTGCATTCCCTTTTGCTCCCATCTTTTGGTGGTTTCTCCATCTGGAAGGACCAAATTGGTGGAAAAGAGCTGTTCCCAGAGCCTGGAAGTGAGCCATGGATAGTAGGCTTAAGCTCTAAAGTATGCATGTGAATGTAAATTGTGAACACCTCCAACGCGCAGGCTGTTTGGATCCCTGGCTCTGGCCTTGGCCTCCTTTCATGATGATCAGAAAGGGGTGGAAACTATTTATTCTAACAGATTGTGAGCAGCTGTTTTAATGAAGCATTTATGTACTAGGCAAACTTTACATTGCCCCAAAATGGGACACATGTGTTTTATAAATATACCATTATGAAGAATTGGGGAGTAAGAGATCCTGGGTCCAGAAGGCTAATCCTCCTACACTTATTTATTTTAGTAAGGAGTTTATGTGTTGGAAAGCAATGGTGTAGAAAGTAAGTGTGGGGCTTTCCAGGATGCATCAGTGCTTCAAAACTGTGGCAGTGCAGCATTAACCTTTCCGGACCCACAGTATCACCTCTTGATTCTGCATACCTGCCTATTTAAAAATGCTTCCACCTCACTTCAAGCAAGAAAATACTGATCAGATGGAGCCCTTCTATAGGAAAACAGCATTTAGAAGATGGATTTATTGTGGGTTGGGAAGCAAATCCAAGCTTTGAAATACTTTTAGTTCTCTGCTTCCTACCAGATGATTGAAGAGAGGAGACTGAACCATGAGTCCATGCGTCAGATCCCAAAGCGCATTTCCTAGACAAAACTGTCAATTGCTTGATGCTGGTGCAAGTCTGCTGGAAAACAAACTGAAGAAGTGTTTTGGGGGGCTAATATCCCCTTTACCCGCGTGTCAGCTCTGTGTCAGGTAGGAAAGCAAAATACTGTTGTGGAAAAATTCCTTCTTACCACAACCGCTACCTTCTCCAGATCTCAGGAGCCTTTCATTCATAAAAACACTGGTGGGAGCACAGGTAAAATGCATGCAAAGGCATGGATGCATTCCCTTTGCCAAATAAAACCGGAGGTCCCCCTTAGCAAGTTGTTGAGAGTTAAACTTTGCTTCCTTATTCAAGTAGCATGTGGCCCTGCTGATCTGGGGAGGTTGTCATGGTTATCCCACATCAGCTGATGTCATCTCCTTTGCTGTAGAAATAAGTGCTTTTCAGCTGACCAGTTCAGGGTAAAGCTGTTTAAAATGCTAAGGCAGCCAGAGCAGCTCACTGGGGTCTCTGCTATGAGGGAACATAGAAAAGCTGTGAATTGGATGGCACTGCTAAATTGTGGAGGTATTGATGGGGAAACTAGTACGGACATGCTTGGATGGGGCAGCCCCAAAGGTATTTGTGGGTACACAATGGTGGCACTGAGAAAAGCGGCGGCGATGGGGATGGCTGGGGAAGCCAATTGAAGGGAGTTGAATAGATGGAAGGAGAAAGGCAGTCAGAAAGGTACAAAAGCACAGAAAAATGAACCATTAAGTTGTTTGCCTTGTGACTTGGGGATTTTAAACCAGGATAAGGGTGCTGAGTGATAAATGGCTTTGGGATGTTAAGCATCAGGTCTGAGGGCCTGTGCCTGGCATCTGTATGTCCAGTGTTTCAGCTTTGTGTGAATAACAGCCTTTAGCTAGAGAGGAAGAGCCCTTTACAGTGCACAGGACCTGCCACCCTCTTTCTGTCAAGCAGGGGTGTGATGGCTGAGCTGTGCAGCTCCCAGGGAGATAAGGCAGTGCTGTGGAGGCAGGATATGGGGACAAGCCTGTCCGTGAGATGAGCAGAGCTTGCTGATGCACAAAAAATGCCAGGCACCAAAGGTTCATAGTAAGATTCAAGAAAAGATGTGAGCAGGAGTCTTAAAATCTTGCTTTTGGGGGCAGGATGAAAGCAGTAAGGGGTCTAAACATGAATTAGGTGAAGATGCTACACAAAAACCCATGTGTTAGGGTGTTCTTGCACCAGTCAGTGCAAGAAAAGCAGCCGAGTCTGCTTCAGAGGCAGGAGAAGGCCTTGGACATACCATGACAGAAGCTGGATCTGCTGATTCATAGATTTTTAGTACCCGTATGTAGGTATAGAAATGTGTTCAGCTCAGAGCTGGAGCAACGCAGCCAAAAGGATGCACGCCTAAGCTCTGAGGTCTGCTATGAGGGCTGGGGAGACCCTGCTGCCAACTGGGGTGTTGGGAGAGGCTCTGGGAACTACAGCACTGATGGGGTCTGAATATTCTTCTGAGGTCTATTCCTTTATTGAATGTGGTTAAAATGGGCTATGAGATTCAACAGCTTCAAGGGTGGAGTAGTGGAGAGGAAAGGACAAAGAAACAAGCAATGCTGCTGCCCATGACTCACTTTCTTAGGAATCCTGGCTGTTAAAATAACAATCCCACTCATCGTTTTACAAATGCTTTTACAAGCACTTAAACATGGGATGTTAATGTTAAGTGTTGACCAAAATGCTTTGAGCATGAAAGCTTCATTAATCTGGATGAAAACATGTAAAATGATAAGATAATCTGCGCTCTCAGACGCAGCACTGTAAACCGATCGCTAGCTTTCACACCAGTGTAAATGGGAGAAGACTATGCTTTTTTCCCTTCTTTTTCTTCTGTTATGCCTGGAGATCTATGTCCAAACTGTCTTTTTTTTCTAGTAAAGGAAAAAAAATGGAGATCCAGCCCTTGGAGGAAACCTGATCAGAGACACGATGACTTCTGCACACACTCCAGGTCTATTGATCTCCCCCATCCCCGCTGCCCTTTCTGTCTGTAGGTTATAGAAACAATGTCTGTCAGCGGCAACTCTGCTTTCTGTGCTGGTTATTAACTCTCTGGCAGAAGGGAGTCTGCTCTCCCTTTATGGGGTCCCAAGACCCACAACGAACTTAACAAACCAGAGGGAATGCCTCCAGGAACTCCCCATTTGTACACAAAGCCCAGCGCTGCCTTAAAGAAGTGTCAGGGCTCTGTAGTTGTGCAAGGGCTGGACACATCTGGTTTGAAATGCAGAAAATGTCTGCGTGAGCCTGACGTTTGGGCAAGCATCAAATGTGTTTTCTTGCAGAAGCTCAGTGTGCAACCTGTTGCCTGTCACCCTTTGTTTTATGACTGTGCACCAGAGAAAAGAATCAGAAATCCAGCTACTGGGCAAGAAAACATTGAGAAAACTTTCTCCTACTTGGACAAACCCTTCGAGAAACCAAATTCCTTTGGCTTTCTTTGCCCCTGAAAATAAAGATTGCTCCAGTGCCACCCCACTGCGCTTTCGCCAATATCCGAACCCCGTGTCAATGGAATCAGTAGGAAATCCCAGCAGCTCACTCTCAAAAGCCTGCAGGGCAGATGGGAACATCATCCTGGGGATTTTAGATCATGGAAGAGCAAACTTTGATCCCATCTCCTCATTCTGTATGCCCCAAACATAAGCTATTAGACATCTTTTCTCTGACTTCTTGCATTCAGCTGGGATGTATCCAAGTGTCTGACAGGGTCCTCCCCAACACTGCAATCTGCTCACGCCTCTGCCTCAAAATAGAACGTTTCAATTCTGTTTATTTGCAGGCAGCTCATCCTGCCCCTTCAATTCACACACTTCAGCTATGTATTAATAACTTACTCTTGATCTTAGAATCCTCATAATGCTGGTATGTCTACAGAGGGTTTGAGGGTCTTATTTCAGGAATGCAGCTGGACGTCCCAAAAAGCAATATATCATAAACCCGAGCTGGATCTAGGATGGCCCTTGGAGCAATTCAGCATAGCTTATGAGTAGTGTAACATGCTGTTAATTTCCATTCTCTGCATCACCAAGATGCTTCAGAAAAATGCCTGCTCTTTGTTCCCACATTCTTTGCTTCATCTCTATCCTTTGTGCTTGTGAACATTGTGTGTTTGCAGAGGTGATGCTCCCAGGGGTTTATTTGTCCAGCAGCCAGTGTGGCAGTTGCTGGGATCTGGCTGGTCTCTGCTGTCATCCTTGCTCTCAGTAGTTTCCCTGCTTGTTTTCATGTAGGACATGCCAAGAAGTCAGCAGAAAGAAATCTGTATACATGGGTCTATGGTAGCTTTTGAGTTGTGTATGGCTGTCTGTCCATGCCTATGCTGGAGCATGCTTGCCGCAGTGTTTCCTGGCAGCACAGGCACTGGGGTGGGATGGATTGAGGCTGAAGGATTTAGTGATTCTTTGCTGAAAGCTGTGATTTGTGTTTCCAGTGCCAGACTTGGGCTCCAGTTTGAATTTCATACAGATTCCATGGCTGATACCTTGAAGGCTGCAAGTCGTCAGAGCAAATCTGGAATCAGTTTGGTGTGGGCCATTTGGTTTTAGGTAGAAACCATGCGTAACTGTAAGCTCTTCACCAAACCTTTCTCTTTTTGATCTTGCCCAAAC
This sequence comes from Psittacus erithacus, assembly GCA_009867235.2. Lineage (NCBI taxonomy): Eukaryota > Metazoa > Chordata > Aves > Psittaciformes > Psittacidae > Psittacus > Psittacus erithacus. The sequence continues at coordinate 26,489 of WYDI02026344.1, read as the reverse complement.
ATGCAGGAACTGAGAAAATGTCAATGTGGAACTCTCTAAGGCTAAACCCGAGCATAGCCTGTGTCCCCCCTGCTGCTGACTTCTGACAACAAAGCCGGCATCTCTCCATGTAAATCATGTGGTGTCTTCACGTAGTAACTGGGGATTCAGCTGGATCACTGAGTTATAGACAGCATTAAATGGAGATTGGACTGGGGGCTTTAGAAAGGTGAAAGATTCTCTGGGCCTGTATTGAGACCCTTCAAGTCTGGCTCCTGCTGCCAAAAACTGGGTCTAATATATTATTTTGTCTAGCTCTCCATTTGGAAAACTGCTCTTGGCTCTTTCCTTTGCTACCCCTTCAAATGGAATATACAATGCTCTCCCCACTCACTCTACATGTAGAAATTCCTGCTAGCATTTCTGCCTTCATTTTTCTGAAAGATTCCAATTAGACACAATCAGTGACTTGGCATAGCATGGCTTTTTGAAACCCTACTCCCTCTGCCCAGGCTCCTCTTCACAGCCTTTCCTAATTGGCGTGAAATCTCCCTCCTTGCCCTGCAGCCTCTGTCAAAGCTGCTCTTCTGTATTTTCCTGTGCTGTGCCCCTGGACTGTGTTAAGCCAGAGAGATGTGGCTGTGTCCAGTCCTATGAGGGCTTCCCTGAGCTTGCAAAAGCATCTCCTGTTTCAGCATCTGGCCTTCCTGTAGGGGAATCACATGTATGTTCTCGTGACCGACTGCCTTGTTAAGCTGAGGGTTCATTAACCTGTAGTGTTTTTTGGTGTATATCACTGCTTCTTGCTGAAGAAATCCAGTCTGCAGTATCTGTTAATCTGTCCTATTCCTACTGTATGAAAGTAAGTTATTGTGGGTAGCTCTGTCCTTCGCTGTGCAAATGTCTCTGTGCTCTTCTCTGGCTGACGGTGGAGTTGGGATTTATTGATTTCCCATTTACCTGCTTTCTTAGAGCAAATGGTTTACTGCCAGTGAAGTTGATTGTTTCCATTTTTTTTCCTGGATGGATGTAAGCCAAGATCCCACGCAGGGTTTAGCTGCCTAATTTATCATTGATTTCAGCCTGATGACATGGGCCTTAGTGCCTGTGCAACCGGAGTCGGAAAGTGGGTGCCTGCAGGTCAATCCAGGACTCCCCCATGCAGAGGTGTGCTGTCCCCGCTCCGCCACTGCCCAGCTCTGCGACCTTGGGCTGGATGGGGGATACTGGAAGTCATTATTTGCCTCCAGCAGATTTTGCCCACAAAGTTTCAGACATCAAAGATAAAGCCTTGAGGCATGACTATAATCTCAGTAAATAAGCAACCACAGAAATACTTTGGGTGTACAGTGTGCTGCTCTGGAGCAGTTGCAGTGTGTTTCTGCTGCCAGTGAAGGGGGAAATCAATGAAAGGGCTTTTTGTTTGTTTGTGTTTTTCTTTATGGGGTTTTGGTGGTTGTTTCAATGGTTGGCTCCCCCAAGCCTCCGAGTATGGCAATGCACAGTCCCATGGCCATCAGTCACCACACTCCCACATGGACTGGCTGGACACTTCTAAGGAAGAGGAAAGAAATCTCCTGGTGGCAATTGCTGAGTTCCTTATACTTAGGGGAAGGGATTTTCTTAATCCCTTAAAGGTTGGTTTATGGCTTGAAGGGACCTGGACAAACATAAGCCCTACCTGGTGTAAGATTAGGTGCTGTTGTCTTGACAAACATAAAAATCCTTCTTTGATTTCTGATAAGCAGTGAATGAATCTTGAGAAACCCATGCACTGGTGAGTAATCCAGGTAGTCTGGTTGTTGCGCAAGGAGCCCTGCAAGAAGATGTTGTGGCAGCAAGCAGGATGCTGTGTGGATGCTAAGTGGTGTTTAGGACTTGTTTGCTGACAGAAGTGAAGATCGCGATGAGATAGGCGGGTGTTGCAACAGCATATGGCACAAGAGTTGTTTGTCCACATAAACAACACTCCTACAACAGGCGTTCTGAAGCGGTAGATGAGGGCCTTTTGGAGCTGCTACATGTATTTTGTGCTAATTCCTTTATAGAAGGAGCAGGGACATCTTTTCCTCTGAGCTGAATGTGATCGCAGTGCTCCTAGGCCAGGCCATGTGGGCTGGATTGGGGCTCAGTGCAACAAAAGCAGTGATTTAGCGCTGATGGAGTTAGGGCAGAGGTTGGTGCTATGAGTTAAACATGACTCATTAGTCACAAAGTACACTGGAGGTGAAATAAACCTCATGATAAGTACTCTGTAATTAATATTATTCCAAGTCTCCCTTGTTATCAAGCCAGTCAATGCCTAGGGAGGATCCTTTACCAGGCTGCCACCCCAAGGACATGTTCTGCCATGTGCCTCTTCTGAGCATCCTTAGCGTCTGACTGATGGGCAGCACTGATCCCTTGGTCCCTGTTATCTGCAGCTGAGCTGTTATTTGTGCAAAGAGGGGAGCAAGGGACACGCAGGAGTTTCTCTTCCCTTCCTCCTGCAATAAACCCACAGTGACTTTTTGCCACCAGCTTTCAAGCAAGCCAGTGCAGACCTTGCCTCACTAGCCCAGAGGAGGCATGGTCCCAGAGGAGCTCCTTAGGGAACAAGTGCAGTGCTGGGCAGTGACTATTTGCAGGACGATACCCTAAATAAAATCCAGAGACAACTTCTACTCCTTCCTCTAGCCCCTGTCTTCTGCTGTAGTCATGTATTAGACTTCTTTTTAGTGTCAGAGATTTAAGGGAGAATCCTTGCTGTAGATTAAGTAGAAAAAGGCCAACTATTTAATAAGGAAAATTTGGAGCTGGATCTGAAGTGTGTTGCTGCCCAAAGTAGTCACCTTTTTATTTATAAAGTGCATCCTTTGAGGGCAGCAGGAGAACTGGTGAACTTTAACAGGATCACTGTAGGTATTAGGCTCCGGTATAGAGCAACGAGGTCGTTTTTGGCTTGGAGGAGTCGGTTGCACGGCTGGTTTAACAGCCTTCTATAACCTGCAGAGCAAATGTATTTGCTTTGGCTGCTGAACAATCTAAACACACCTCCAAGAGCTTCGTCTCTGTTGTGCACAGTGGATTTCTCTGCATTTGTTTCAAAGCTGTGTCAGAGTCACAGCCAGTGGCTCCTCTGGCATAATCTCATCTCCATATGTCCTAACAGGCAGCCAAATACACCTGGGTGCAAAGGGCCCCAGCAAGGTGCTGTGCATCCCCAAAGCTCTCCCAGGCCATCGGCCATGATTCAGCCTAATTTACACCCACTCTCTGCTTTAATTGCTTTTGGCTGCACCTACAGAGGGATTGGGGTAGGACTCTGGATTGAGATGCTTTGGCCTGAAGCTCCTAAAGCCCCCAGAGACACTGCTGGTCTGTTGCTATTCAATATCCAGCACTGAAGTCCCTCTGAAGATGAAGCTTTGTGGCTGGCATGCATGGGAACTCCTTGTCTTGACAATGTTGAACTTGGTTGGGAAGTGGCTGCTTGGTAAATAAGGAGCTCCCATGCCTGCCTTGACTGGGATGCTTGGGCTGGATGGTGGTATCTTCCCATGGCCAATGGGAACCCCTCCAGCCCCATGGCATGTTTGTACAGCTACACTGTCCCATGGCAAATGTTGTTTCTTTGCTCCTTTCTTTCTTAAACAAATCCATATGCCATCCCTTTGTTTTCCTGAGCATGCAGGAATATGGGTATTGGAGGCACGAGGCTTTCAGAGCAGGGATCAGAGCACAGGCTCCCTGCCTGCTGCCGAGGGTGGAAGCAAAACGAAGAGCAACCTGTGTCGAGTGATGCTCCAAGTCGGCTTGTGTGCAGCTTTCCAAGAGAAACACGAGCCTGCCTCCCTGCTAGCCCTTCTCCCCCCACCAAATTCCCAACACATGACTCGGAGCAGGGTAGCAGACACTGAAGGAAAGTGCCAAATCTGTTATTCAACTCTGTTGGCTCGGTAGAATGGTCTGATGTTGGTAGGAGGTCATGTTTTCATACAGGAAGCCTTGGAGAAAATAAAACAAAACCAACCTCCCCTCCTTGTCCTGGGGCCTCGCTTGGTTTCAGGTTGGGGCCAGAGCTGCTGACTCATCAGAAGTGCAGGTGCTGGACAGCCTCTCCCCGTGGTGAGCACCACTTCACCGCTGGCCCTTTGGGGTGGGTTATAAGCTTTGTCCCCATTTTCACTGCAGAGCAGATCCTGGATCACCTTATTCTTCTGAGTGCAGGTCCGCTGGTTTTGGAGTGCATTGCTTTGCATCACAGTCGCGTGCGTCTACTCTAGCACATAATTTGGCCCAGTGCCTCTCTCCTTTCCTTTTTCTGTACCACAGGAAGCAGCATTTATAAAATCCCTAATGGTCCTGTCAGCTTTTGTACATTTCCTGTCTTGCTTTTTAAGTGAAAGAGGAAAACATAGCACTTTTGACCTGAATTACTTTGGATTGTGTTTGCTGGATGTGGTATTAGTCACCGGTCTGCTTTGCTTCTCTCATCTGTGATGCCAGGATGGCTGTGTCTGCTTCCGTGTCCTTATCAAAGTCCTGGCAACTTTAATGATTTCCTTAACACCCCTCCTTCCCCCCTCCAGTTCAGGGGGAATCTGAGTTCTGATTTAAAAGGTTACATGGGAAAATTGTTTTACCTTTTGGAGTCGTAGAGAAAACCTGCAAGATGTGAACCTCTTTCACCCGCACACTAAGTACCAGAAGGCAAATAAAAGGAGCTTAAACTCTGTTACTTAAGATGGAACAGCCTTGATTTTTAAGCTAAGGTGGATTGGGGTTTTTTTGCAAGTGTTTTATTGAGGCTGTGGCACAGGACCGGTCTACCCAGAGCACATGCAGAATCACCTCTTTGCAGGAGACCCTCTGGTTTAGCATATAATTTACAGTGTTGTTGAGGCCATAGATAGATTTATTATAAGATACAGGAAGCCCTGAGAGCCCTAATCATGTACCTGACAGTAGATTTAAATCCTACATTAATGTCATCCCCTTTTCTTGCAGTGCAGTTAACAAAGAGCAGTCCAACTGACAAACCTCAGTTTTCCTCTGCCAATAACCAATGCTTTCAGGGGTTTTCCTAGGCAGTCTCCATCCTTAAGGCCCGTGGAGCTATACCTGTGCTCAGCAGAAATTCCTCAAAGCCAAGGTTTGTTCTCAATGGGAGATGCTGCGTTGCAACAATTCCTGCTCATCCAAGGGACCATTTCGCACCAGCGCTCATGATCACTTTAGGAGAGTGGCCTCCTGCAGCACTTTGCTGGCCATGCAGCAGGAGAGGGGTTTTTCCTCCTAGAGCGCTCCTTGGTGTGAGTAAGAGCGGCAAACTTTGGACCAGTTTCTAGTAAAAGATAGGGAAAACTGACTCTTGTATCCTCATTAACTTGAATCTTTCCAAAGTTATTTCCTGCATTAGTGGAAAATGTAAAAACCCAGACATTAAGTGCCGAGTTGAAAGATGTGTTATTCCATCGTCTCTCTTTGCTGCCTTGTTTTTTTAATTCAGAAGCCCTCTCAATACCATTCCTACCCATAACTTTGTGAAATGCAGAGGCCAAGTGCCTGGAAACTGTATAACCAGCACAAGGCCAGCTTCTGAGCTGACTTGCACGCAGCATTGCAAATGAAAGTAGCTGCTGGAGTCATTGAAGCTTAACCAGACTGAAAACTAGTCTAAGTAAGCAGAAAAATGTTGCTCTGTCTGCTATAAAGAGGCATTTATGAAATCACAATGCTAGAACCAGGTGTCTCAAGCAAGGAGAAAAGAGGTTGAGTGGTACATAAAAAAAGTTCAGGCTTACTTTCTTCACCTAAAATAGGGAGAAAATGACCAAGGACATCACCGGTTAAACAGGCTATTAGATCAGCTTCAGGGGGGCTGGACGCAGTTTTGCAAGGGGAAGAAATCAGGAGGACCATCTGTGAGCTGGATATTTTGCAGTTGAGATGAGGTAATATGGTCAAATATGTGCCTCTGCAAGTGAAGTTAGTTATTTCTTCACTTCAAAGACTTTCCAATGTCTATGCAGTCTGAAGATTACTTTTACAGTCAGTATCAGCCTGGCACAGGCCAGACTTGTTCTCCTCTTGGTACGGCTGAAACAGTGGAGGAGCAGCCAGGTTTGAAGCCCAGCTCAGGGCCCTTTGATCGGGGTCTGTAGGATTCCCAGTGACCCAGAGGAAGCCATGAGTACAGATTATCTTTATCAGGCACTCGAGCTGAGGTTACATGAAGCAAGTCAGAAAGCAGCTGGGCTGATACTGCTGTGTTTGACTCTATCAGCAGCCAAGAATGGGAAAGCTCAGGGGAGCTACACTGAGTTTACCAGGCACATCTGCACTGGGAGGGCGGACGCCAGTCTGCCTTGTGCTGGGTGCATCACAGAGCATGACGCAGCCTCCCCGGGGCATCACGTTGTGTATGCATGGTCTGCTCTTGCCTTTAGGGTCCTAAGGTGCAGTTTATGTCTTCAGGACCAAGTGGAGGAATATTGTGATGCTAGTCCAGCTTGCTCAGCTCCACTGAACTGGTCTCTGGGTGCCCCAGAAAAAGGAGACAAAAAGCAGTTGAGTTTGTTGTGCTGGACCAGGAGAGGCCCTCTGTCATAGACACCTAGACCTCTGTCCTAGACACCATAGGCACTTGACTATTTTCAAGCCAACATTGGCCTATGGTGCAACATAGACCCCCAAACCTTGCAGTGTTTACCCCAGAATGTCTGGTGGGAAGCAGGCAATAAGCAAGCTGGGGCAGGTTAGCTGGTCTCTGCTGACAACAGAGGCTGTAGTAACCAGTTCCTCTGGACCAGACGTGAAACAGCAATGAACTGCTACACAGATGGTGTTTGACACCCACTAGTAATGGGGAGGCATCAGTGCTGTGTTTCTGGGGTGATTAACAGCTTTGGTGTCACACAACCTCCTGACAGTGCCAAACCCCATATCCTGGTCTGTCTGTGCCATCCCTTCCAATGAGCTCCACTGCTCTTGTTGAAGCTGGGCTCCTGGTACCACTTGTGCCTCCTCCAGAAATGAGGGTGTAACAGTGCAGGTGATGGGCCTGCCTCTATCTCTAGGGAAGGGCTGGAGCAGAGCAAAGATAATGACTGTGATTGTAGTGGCCATCCTCTGCACCAAGTGGAGACCAGCTAGTCTGGGTCTAAGCTTGGGTTTACACTCTGTAAAGTGACAGATGGGAGAAACTGTGCTCCTGTTGGTGTGTGTGCTCTCTGGTGCAGGGAAACATGCTCAGTGCTGGAGAGTTACCCTTTAAGGAGCCTTTCAGTACATTTCAGGCTTGAGCGAGATGAAAGGAGACTTCTGAGAAGCATGGCCAAAAAGGCAAAAAATAAAAAGAGTGAGAGGAAATATTTGCTTTGAGATTCTGCTCTGAGGGGCTTGGGGTTATCTGTGTTTGGAACACTTCAATTAAGGGAGAAGTCAAAGAAACAGAAGACGTCACCAGGGCATTTTGATGCAAGGCGATTTCTTAACACGCACACATCACTCCTGACTTCAGATCTGCTCATACTCAGCTTAGAGGCAGGAACTGGAAAAGCCAGCAGAATGCTTGGGTTTCTTACCAGGGAGTTTGGTTTGCAACCCCCATGTTTGGCAGGAGATGCATTTTACTGTCTTGCACAACCTGATCTTTCCCCAGTGCCTCTGCTGAGCTTTCCATCGCACGCATCCCCTGCTCCCTCCTCCTGCCATGGCTGATGCCTGTGTTACACAGTTTTGAGACCTCAAATATAGATCCGATGCAGGGATCTATAATTCAATCCCATTTCCAGTTCTTACTGGGTTCTTTAAGGTCTTTTCCTCCAAGAGCTCATTGAATGGGAGTCTCAAACAGGTTGCTCTGGCACTGCCATGTCCCTTGCAGGCCTTGCACCTTGTCATCAGCTCTGGGCACTTTTGAGCCACCTGAAGCAACACATCAATGCCCTGGAAAGCAGTGGGAAAACAGCGAAACTCATGTCAGAGCTTTATTTTTCTTCCCTGTTTTGACAACCCCTGGCAGGAATCTGGATGAAAACAGAGGGGATGCGGGAATGAGAGAGGAGGGATTTTACTGCGTGGTGGTGTTTTTTAAGGTAGGCTTTGCCAGGAAAGCCACCCACCTGTTGAGACAAGGCCTCAATTGTGGCAGACGCTGGTGAACAAACCGGTGTCTGTGTTTCCCTCCAAGAGCCATGATTCCTGGGTTATTTTTAGCAGATTTGCACACCTCTGTTTATTTGCTTTCCCTGGTGCACATTCCTCTGTCCCTGTGACTTCCTCCATAGCATGGCCAAAGTCGGAGGCAGAGAGGAGCTTTCTGTGAGTGCTCACTATTGCTAATGGGAAAGGATTGAGATGCTGAGTGTTAGCCCGGTACCTGTCCAGAATAAACAACTGTTTTTCCCTCTGGGTGTCCCTGAGAGTCATCCCCTTTCACAGTGAAGATGTCCTGCCACCTCTCCTGTGCCTCTCTGGATGTTTTTGGAGCTCATAGGGGCTGTATCTTCATCTGCTTTTCATTTCCTTGGGTGCTGTTGGGCTATCAGCTCCTTTTGTCCTTAATGGCAAATTGCTGCTCCACACAGTCTCCAAGACAAGGGAGGTGTTTAGTCTACTGTGGGTTTTTTCTGTGCTCATAAAATAAGGGAGAGAGAAAGTGATGTCTTTGGGGTGGAGGGAAGGGATTTATCAGTGCAGAGAATCGAACTGATCTGAAGGAACCTCATAAGATGTGGATGAGTCCTTAAGTGATAAAAATAATCAGTCAGCTGCATAAACCAAAATGCCTGTAGACTTGAGCAACACTGTCAGAGCCTGGCTATCGGTGTGGTCTCCTTACCACCATCCCCGAGAGCCTTGCTGACGCTGCTGTGCACCTTCGCAATGTGCCTGTGAAATAGGAAAGGAATTTCTTATCCTTGTCATTGGAAAGAGCTAAGAAGTGAAGAGAGTGCAGCCTGTTTGCCCTGTGGGACAGGTCAGGCTCCCAGGGCCACCCTGGATCTAACAGTTTTGGCTTAGCCTTTGTGGCCTGCCCAAGGTTGTGCAGGAAAGTCCATCACAAGTGCAGACTTTCAGTGTAGGAATACTTAATCCCCAGGGAATATCCTTCCGTTTCCTTCTCTTTACTGCAGTTACTGCTCCTTGGATGGGTCTTCACTTTTTTTCTCTATTGGGACATCATTACTTGTCTGCACAGGTAGAAAGGCTGTTGGAGCGCTCTATTTCCTTGCATGTTGCATTTGCTCTTTGGGTTTGCATTAACCCTTGATCTAATGCATTTTCAATGTGAGCCTGCATTCCTTAGTCCTTATGTCAAGATCTTTGGCCATTGCAGCATGGTCACTTGGGAAGGTTTAGTGGTATGAGGATCAGCTCTGAAATATTCAGACTCATGAACCACAGAAGAACTGGCTCAGCCCTTCCCTGTTTCCACCAGAGCCAGCTCCCCTCAGTTGCAGGAATGCAGCGCATGGACAGGGCTGGCAGGACTAAAACCAATGTGACTTTTGTTAGGGATTTCCTTGGTGGCCTGAAATGTGTAACCACTCTGCTGCTCTCAGAGCTGCTGTTCAGGACACATCCATTGGCCTTCCTGCAGCTTAATATTGGCTGCCATGAAGGAGGATCTTAGAAACCAATGTCTGAGCAAGTCTATGTAATATCAGTTTATGTGTCACTGCCTCAATACCCTGAACTGATGTCTCCCATCTCTCTCTCAGCTGCACACGGTCTGGAGTGGCACCTACCCCTGGCAGTTGGCTGGGAATCTGAGTGGTCTGTGATCAACAAACTCCAGAGTGCTTTGGGATATGGGATGTGCTATGGGTCAGGATGTAGACAGCTGCCTAGACTCAGCTCTGCTTGCAGGAAGGTTATAGGATCGCTGAGATGTTTCTGTTGGGAATGTAGTAAACACTGGCTGTAGCATGTGGCTTTGTGTGTGGGAATACATGGGGCACCAGGTAGAGCACCTCACTTGTTTCTTGTTCCCCTACCCTAGGCAAAAGCAGCTTTTCTGGGGAGCTAAGTCATGAGCAGACTTTGCATGTGGATGGAGATATGCGCTTGTGTTGCACTGGAGACTGTTGTTTGTTTTCATAGAGGAGCTGATGACCTCTCGTGTCTAACTTAACTATTGGGTGGTGATTACTTGGTGACTCAAGGCAGAGCATCTACACATGAAATAATGACAATGATCCCAATGGCACTGGGATTAGCATTGTCTCTCCTCTCCTGCCACCTACCACTTGCAGCCTCACTGGAAACAATAGGAGCAAGTTCCCCACACTGCTTTAATGCAGTTTGGCCATGAAACTATGTACACTCTGACCAGCTTGCTGTACGTTAAACAAACAGGGAGACTCCTCGTTGTAGTGAAAGCAGAACCATTAATAACATTGTTTATAATGTGCTCATTTGCTGATGTGGAGGTCAAGCATGTTTGACATTCCCACTGCTCAAAAGGGGTTTGCTTAGCGGGGACCTCTGCTTTACATCGGACACATCTCCTTGTTTTGCAAACCACATCTACATTTTCCTGAGAAATGTTTATGGTTTGGAGGTCGCTGACATAATTTCAAACATCTGCTCAGCTCCGAACGGGAGGGATGGTAATTGGTTTTGCCATGGCCCTCCTAAGCCTCAGTTATTTCTTTCATGTGCTGTGATTCATGTGTCACACTCTTGCTTACTTCAAGCGTCTTGAAACGCACAAACAGGAATTACTTCAGAGCCAGCAAAAGCAAACAGCTCAGCACCTGCCACTTGCATGCTGTCACTGCGACTTTAAAGCAGTGTGTGGGAAGCCCAGCCTTGATAGGGCCGGGGAAGGAGGCTTTGCCTTCATCCTCTGGCATCAAGCAAGCAAGGAAGATCTGGGCGCACGCTATGTAACTTCATACCTGCTTTGAAAGGACCAGCTGAGAGGCTGGGGGGGTCACCCAGCAGGCATTGTCTATGCTGGCTGTTGGTCCTATGGAGGTCTTCCACCACTTGATCAATAAAGGAGGTGCCTTTCAGTAGCTGGAGTGTGGTCATAGTAAGAGGCCTGGTCTGTGCAGATGGTTTGATTGCTGGCTCGTGTCTGTGTGATGAAATTGAGGGTATCCCTGTCCTGACTCAGCAGGGCTGTGGATCAATAAGAAGAGATGGCAGTTGTTCAAAGCTTTGCTTTCCTGTGTTGCTCCAGGAGCTGACAGCTGGGATATCTGCTGAAAACTGTGTCTGAGCTAAAAGGTTAAAAAGATGCCTTTCTCCTATTTTTGTGTACCGCGCTTCTTGTTCCTGCATACTCTTTGTCTGCTAAATGGGACTTGGTCAAAGCCTGAAATGGAGGTTGAATTTGATGTGATGATGTCTCTGGAAAATGGCTGATGTCAATGGCACAATGAGTGATGAGCAACTGCAGAAGTAGTTTCTAGTTCTTGAAAACAACCCATTTCCATGCAAAGTTTACCATCAGACAAACCAGGCAAAGGCAGCGGATGCGTTATCAACCTATGAAACAAACTGGGCTGCTTTTCAAATATGAGACACCCAAGGGCTGCCAAAATGCATTTTGGTGAGGAAAGCAAGATGACAAACTGCTTTTACTGCAGAAAGAACAGGACAGGATTCTGAGACGTGCATCTACCACCTCTAGAGAGAAGCACAGAGAACTCTGTCTCGCCATTTCCATGACAAGCAAGTATACACCCCTGCCCAGAGGGAAAGAACAAGTCCTTTGGGATTACAGCAAAGCACAGATCTGGGGTTCTGTGTCAGCTGGACATCTGGCTGCTTTTGTGGATCCTGCCCTCTGGAATTCCAGCTATAATTTGCCTTTGGAACCATCTCTGTAGGAGTGGGCACAGTTGGTCAGCCCATACATGTGTGCTGGCTGGGCAGGGTGACCAGCTCTGTCTGCCTCCCCTGCAGTGCCAGGATTCAAGGTCTCTCTTACTTTTACCCATGTGCTATATTAAAAGAGCGTGTGAGAACTCTGTCCTGAAGCCTTCCACCCATGCCTTGCACATGGCTGATCCCAGCCAGCTGCATACAAACCTCTTTGGGGGTGCGGAGACTCACAGAGAGTGTGATCACAGAAGACTTTTTTCCTTTACTTGGCTAAAAATAGCCAATTATGTAGATTTCCATGGCAGAATTTCAAGTTCTAAATAGTATTTTAATTTTATCTTCATCCTAGTTCCCTAAGGAGAAAAGTATGGCGTGCTCATGTGCAGCTATGTGTATATGAATGTGTGTTTGTTTATCCATCCATATTCACCCCTGCATACTAGGTTTTGAACCCCTGGGCAAATTCCAGCCAAAATGTGACATTTTGATAGTGGTCTCAAATATTTTTAATCTTTAAATTGTGTGAAAATAAGCAGCTCAAGAGCGAAAAGCATTTTTATTAATAGCTGCAGTGAGAAGACTGACATCTAAGCTGAACCTTTAGTAGACAGCAAAGAATCCACATAGGGGGATGCTACAAATGCTCCAACCACAGAAGGAGTTTCAATCACAGCACATCCTTTATTGTGCACCACAGAATCCAACCACCGTGCAGAAATCCCCAGGAAACTACCCTGTGTTATTTCTACTGCTTATAGACAAACTCATCTGCTCCATTGGCTTGTTTATTTGTGTTTTGCTTTTTATTTTGTTTTATGGGGAAGCTGCAGGGCACGACATTTCAAATTAGCATTGTATTGCTATAGGAAATGGTGAGAAAGGTCACAGAAATATCCCTCACTTGGCAGCGAAAGGCCTTTAAAACCCCATCCAGGCTGTGCTCTGCTGAGCAGGGTGTTGAAGATGTGCTGAAACAAGGCGTGGGAACATGGAGCAATGCATTGGGCAGCCCTCCTGGGATGTGGGGGGAATATCTGAGAGGTCATCGTGCCCTGCCAGCCCTGAGCTGCCCTGAGTGCCTCTCCCCAGCCTCTCCTTCAGTGCTGTGCTCGCTGCCAGGATGCTGTTGGCTTCCCTGGGGTACTGTGCTACAGGCAAAGAGAGGCTAATAATAGAGGATGCAGAGAGGGACCAGAGTTTCATATGATGTTAATGGTAGGATTCATCTTGCTAAAATGCAGCTGTCTATGGGATATCCAAGGCTAAGCTTTTTGTTTTATAAGATCTCTCTATAATCAGAATAAATAGGCAGAAGTAGAGTTACCTTATCCTAAGGTCAGTGGGGGACCATCCTCTGGGGCTTATTGCTTCTCATCATGGACTTCAACAGAGCTTAAGGTGACCTGTTTAGATTTGGTCATCTCACTTGTAGACACATCTCACATGTTAAGTACAGCTGAGTGCCATACAAGGTGCTATAGTCCACAGCACTGGCTTCAGGAAAAGAGGTGTTTTAGTGTGTAGGGTATTAGTCCACTTGTACCAGCAAGCTCAGCTCCAGACTGAGAGCGAGATGATGAACAGGTATGACCCTCATCCAGCTGCTGTGAAATCCCACCACTGCTCTGAAGCATCTGACTGGGTCATGATGCTGTTTGGTGGACCTTAGGTCTGATCTGCCTCTGACAATAAAGGGCAAATAACTTCTTGCACAGAAACTGTGATTAGGGCAAGCACATGGCTATGGGGGTTACACTCTGAAGATGCCCAAGTTCTTCTGCTCAATAAGGGAGGATCACAGATGTGCTTGGTGTTGGTTGATTAGTACCTGTGAACATTCTGGCACTCTTTATAGTGGCAGCAAAAAGAAGAAACAGGAGGAGATGCTGGTAATCCTGACTGGAAAGGGCTTTCTGGTTATGCTGATAAATAAGAATGATGTATTTTTAATTGTCTTTGCTCTCCATTTGCTGATGTTCTCAGCGCGATGGGGAGGCAGCAATACTGCTGCCTCTAATCGAGCCCAGCTGATTCTTGCAAAGAAAGTGTCTGCGTGGAATTACAATGCTTTCCTTGTGATTATATTAAGAGAACGTGGCAGCCTCTAGTTCTCCTTTTGCCATTTCTATCTGCAGCTGTATATCCAAGCGTGGGGGTGTGTGACCATATGCACACTCAATCTTTAACGGCTACTCTTGCCCCGATTGTGTTTTCACTCTTTCTATTATTTCTGCATGCTGTAGAAGTTAGCAAACTTGAAGAAAGAAGCCAGCAATGTGGCCTGCTCTGGGCAGAGGTACTCTGCGCAGGGAACGGGGTGTTGGAAAGACAGACACTTGTTTTTGTCATAAAAACTGCTTTTGCTAACTCCAGTCTGGCTTAGTAATACCTCTGCAAGATCCTTGGCGGTGCCAAATACCCTTTTGCTATGCTCTCTGTAATTGTTTGTTTAATGGTGTCAACTGCTTTGCATTGTTAGGACATTGTCACAGGCCAATATTTTACTTGGCAAAAGTCTCTGAATCACAAGCTCAGCCTCTCAGAATTTCCCACTGTGAGTGATCAGCGGAACCTAAGCACTCTCTAACATCTGCAAAGGGCTTGTGGGTAAAAGAAGGGGATTAGCAAAGAGGAGATCTCAGCCGCGTGCACTTTGCATGCAGCATATGGGGCAATTTAACAGTCATAACTTCGAGCGCTGCAAGACGATGCTCGTGACTCCTCTCCAGTGTCTACAGCTGTGAAGTGCTAAAGCACGCCACTCGCTGCTTTATTGGAGCCTGGAGACCAAAACCAGTTGGAAAATTGAAATGAAAACTTCTCCCTTGTGGAATTTGGCATCCCTAAGATGTGAACGTGCACCTTTGTGTGTGCATAGAGGGTCACAAACAGCAATTAGTTATTTTTGGGACAGGGATGGTGGAGGTGGATCTTGTCTTTGTGGATTTGGTCTTGTGAAGTTTGTCTGATTAAAAAGTACTGAAACTCTCATGTGAAACATGATGGGTCAGGTTCTCCTGGCAGGTAGTGGAATGTGTGGTATGAGTTTGGAGAGGGGATGTGCTGAATGCTGAGTTGGCTCAGTCTGGATGTCTCATCATTGTGCCTTTATTTAGAGTCTGATGTTGTAGAATTTCTCACTCTGGTATTGAAGCCTTAGTATATATTTTTGCTGTCAGGCTGTTGCATCTGTTTGCTCTGGATGAGCATTGTCCTGGTGAATTGAAGCAGAAACATGGTGTAATGAGTTGCAAGGCAGTGCAGTCTGCAGTCATGGTAGCCTAAGCCCTCTTCATACAAGAGCCATGTCCACCCCATAGCAGGCCATGTTCCTCATAGTGCTCCTACTTGTGACAAGCACAAAGAGGCAGATCTCCTGCAGCTTCTCTGTTCCTCAAAAGCTTTGGGGTGTTAATGGCTTTTTCTGTCTTGCCAAACTAGCTTGCCAACAGCACTGATACCTGTGATGGTGCTGGGACAAGGTGATGCTGAGTCCAGATTTGGGTGGTCCTCTGGCATAGGAGATCTCAGATTTAACAGGACTTGGCCAGGCAGCTGTGCTTAAAGGCTTGATGAGTGGAAACAAAACTCACCAACAGATGAGTCCTAATTACATAGGAATAAACCACCACAGCTCAGTTCTGTTAGGCAAAAGCAGGATCTAAGCCTGGGCTGCCCGAGCAGCAGAGAGTGGGTTGTTTCATCCCAGGAGAATTCTGAGTTATTTTGGCGGAGCACAATGGAAAAAGCATGGACTGTGGCTGCCTTTGCAGCTCTTGGCTGTGGGGATGGCAGAGTTTGCCTTCTGGCCTGCCAGGCCTCTTCTCCTTCATTAGCACATTGTTTTAGAGCCTTTCTTTTTCCTGCTTTCCATTCCTTTCAGCCTCCTTCTGCCTGGTCTTTGTCCCTGAAGCCCACAGCGATGGGAGCATCCAGCAGATAAGAAAATGGTGTGACTTATGTTTTGCATCATCTATGGTTGGAATTTCAGTGCTGCAGGGTCAGCTTTAAATTATCCCTGGAGGGCTGGTTGTGTTTTATAAGCTGGATGGCTTGGCTTGCAGCCGTTTGATTTTTCCAAATAGTATAAATCTATAGACATTTGCCTTTGGCGCACAAAACCTCCCCACTTCGAAGTCAAGAGTAATTATTTTCCCAGAGCCAAGGTCAGCAGCTGGAGTCAAATAATGGGATGAAAAAAGCCACTTTTGTTGCTTTTCACGTGATTTTTTTATAAAGTAATTTTTAAGAAGTAATTTCAGTGCATTAGCATCTGCCCCTTGCTCCCATGGCAGCCCAGAGAGAGTTCCTTAACCCAGGTACAGCTCCCACTGTATCCAACAGGACAGGAACTTCCTCTAACGACGAATGCCACTCATCTAACAACCTGGAAAATCACCTTCTCCAGCTTCCTGACCAAAACTTTGGGAAACGTGAATTGAATTAGTCATACATAAGGTTATATCAAGACAAAAGCCCAACACATTTGTCGATACAATCCATGTTGTTGTCAGAATGGATGTTTTGCAACACTTGGTAGCTTTTCACCTTAACCTAAAGCCAGAAATAGAGAGGAAAACATAGAAATAGAGAGAAAAAAGGGGTAAGAAGAAATGAGGACTGGTTTGGCAATCACCTTGGGGTAAGCCTTGAGTTCTGCCTCTATGCTATTTGCATCCATCCATTGAAGAGCTCAAAATCTGCTCCCAGCTCAGCAAGAGCACATGGGCATGTCTGAGTATGATGTGCTTGGGGATATTTATTCTCACCCTCCCCTGAGACAGGTTAGCTGTTCTTCTGGCCCCAGACGCATTGCCATGATGCAATGAGCTGCCCATGCCCACTGAGTTGTGGTGGCTCCCCATGGGCACATGCTGGGTGGTGGGACTCAGCTCCACCTGCAGTGATAAATGCACAGAAAGCCACAAGCAATGGCGTGTAGCCGGTATTCCCTTTGCCTAATGGTGAGTGTTTCCCTATGTTTTCCAAATCAGTCCAAAACCTCATGTTTCTTTCTGGAAACAGTGTAGTTCACATCATTTGGAATCTTCCTTTTGGATTCCTACTGTTTAAGGGAATAATTCTCTTAGCAAGTAACTTGCACTAAAAATGCCGATTTCAGCTTTAATAAAGAGAAGTTAAATGGAAAAAATGGGGAATACTAAAATTCCTTCCCAAGAGAATTTGGAAGGGACCAGGTTCTTGCTCTGCTCCTTTGGCGCAACCAGAGCTCCCTTGCTGGCCATGGTGATGCCATGCTGTATGATGAGGCTGTTTCATAGCCTATTTCTGTTGTGGATTTAAGGATGAGCCCCTGGACAACCCTTTCCAGCTGGCTCTGCGGAAAGGACTTGGGATGCAGGAGGAAAGTGCTCCACCGCTGGCCCGACTGGTGCTTTGGAGGAGGAAAATGTACACTGCGTCTGTACAGTGTATTATTAGCTATATCTAGCACGATTTTCCTTCTTGAGACTGCTGAATTTATTAAGGATTATTATTTCAGGCATCCTTTCCCCTGCTACTGGAAGCCGATTAACATGGAAAACAAACCCTGCTCTCTCTGAGCACATGGATCTTGTTCGTCTGGACCAGCTTGTGTCAGAGTGACATAACCCAAAAACCCAGTAGGAACCATTTGACTGATATTCTGCTGCCAGAAATATTGAAGGTTAAAATAATTCTTGGCAGGGTCTCCCTCCCCTGTGGATCCCAGGTGTTGGACTGCCTCATTCCAGCTCTGCCTTTGCTGCTTTGGCCTCTTGCATGGCTGTGAAGCAATTCATGGCACACAAAGGAAAGGGCGAGGAGCCACGGCTGAGGAGGACGGGCTGGGCTTGGGCCAGCACACGTTTCCCTCTTCAGCTCTACGTGTTCTCAGCTCCGTATGGATTTAGCTATACCCTGGTAGTGCTGCAGGAGCTTGGCTTTGAGGGCTTTTCCTGGGCTGGGGAGGGAAGCACCTTGGTTTTTAACGTCAGCCATTGCCTCCAGGTTAGGACTCTTGGCTGTGCAAAATGAGGAAAACAGAGGCAAAAACCAGCTCAGACACAGCAATGAGGTGCAGAAAGATTCTTCATTGATAAACATAGGTGATGGCTGAGGTGAGGCAACACGTATTGCTTTGCAAGCATAGGGACATCTCAGTTCTATGTCTTTTCTTCTCCTTTATTTGTGTATCAATATTGAAGGTGTTACTTGTTATCTTTTCTACACAGTTGTTGTGTTTCCCCCATCAGCTTCCTCAGTGCTACTGGGATTTGCTGGGTAAGCATTGGTTGTGTTGTTCTCTCCTTGCTACAAGCTGACCTCTGGGCCTCCAACGTGCCAAAGGGTGCTGCCACCCTTGCTGCTGTCATGAGACAGTGCTCGGTGAGTGTCTGATCTTTGGCTTCTGCCAAGAAGTGGGAGGGTGATGGCAATGCTGAGAAAGGAAAGGGAATTTGTGTGATGGATGCCCATGAGCTGTGCAGTTGCTGTTGGGATTATCATCCAACTGCACCATGGCTCACCCCAGACCTACCAGTGGAGCAGGAGGACCAGGTTTATAGGATCACAGAATGGTTAGGGATGGAAAGGACCTTAGGATTTGGACATCTTCAGTGTGTTTTCCACACTGGGCACTGCCCTTTGGGGTGTTCACTGTAACTCCTGATATCAGATGGGGAGCTGTTGCCCAAGGCCAACTGTTGGCCCGCCTCTTTCCCCATTGCTCTGCACCTGGTGTTGCTGCTCCCGCCTGTCCCGAGTGGGTGTATAATGGTTCCCACTCGCATTTCACAGGCGCCCCGGACAGGTAAACAAGGTGAGGGCTGGGATGGTCTGGCTGAGAGCGCCCAGACGAACACACCTTCCTGCACAGTTGCACCCATAATATGTGCCTTGGACCCATGGGTCATTTCCTCCCCAGGTACCCGCAGAGTTTCACTGTTTGGGTAAGTGGTGTAACAGCCATGCAGAACAGACTCCAGAAAGCACTTGGTCAAAGAGCAGCTCTTCCCTCGCCAGTCCTACAGCCTAGTGAGGCATGGGTTTGTTTAGGAGCTGACCAGGAGATGTACTTTCACATAGTAAGAAGGATGTTGATGAGGTTTGTTCACTTCAGACTGCCCAAGGTGAGCTTGTTCATAGGTAGAAGTCCCTCCAAACCAAGCAAGGCACCAAAGTCCTTTTGTTTTACATGATGTGATCTGTTCCTTGTGTTAAACTTCATATATTGATAATGTTTTTAGGGGAAGCAAGAAGTTTGCACCAAGTTTATCTCCTTTGGGTGGTTACTTCTGGTTTCATTTGGCTTTATACCCGTGTTGCACTAACAGAAGTGGAAATGGGAGTAGCTGCAGTTCCACTGTGGGCCACAGCTTCTGAAGGGTTTTGGAGAGAGATGACTGCAAAGCCTCAACCCTGGTTAAGCCATCTTGGCATCAAGTGGTACCTGTGGTGTAGGTATGGAGCGCATCCTCCAGTAGGCAGAGGGCAGCATGTGAGGAGACTGTTGGTGGCAGGAATGGAGACAGGTCTGGGGAGACCTGGGCTGCATCAGCACAGCATGGTGGGAGACCAAACTCTTTGATAAAATGGCAAAAATCAAAGCTAATAGGAGGAAAAAGGTGGGGATTACTAAAAGGATGCCTTGGCAGAGAGAAATTGGACCCAAGAAAGGGGTAAATCAGATAGGGCTCCAATTGTTAAAGCCATAGATTAAATATAGGACACAGGACTTGGTGTAGGGGGAGGCTACTGGTCAGGTTGGAGACATCTTGGAATTACCAACCAGAAGAGGCCTTTTTCAAGTTATAGATGTCAGCCCTTTATATTCATGGTGATGCCAGGATCAGTTCCATTTAGTTGGCAGGAACGAGCTATTCTCAATGGTAAGTTAATGCAGCATTGGGCCTGATACCAGTATCTCTTTGAAATAGAATTTGATCTTTTATATTTCTTTTTTTCTCCTCTGTGTGCTGTCAGTGCAGGACCAATTTATCTGCCCCTGGTAGGATCTTCATTATAGACACTGTAAAACCTGACTTCTGCTCATAGGACCATCTTTTCCACACTCATTAATATTGACATATATTTTCCTATGACAGAAAAGACCAAAGAGCTGTGTGAGTGGCAAACATGGGACTGGAAGGACAGGTACCACCCAGAAATTAAGTCCAACGACTTGGGTTGTAGTTTTGGCCCCATTCAAATGAGTGGCAAAATTTGCATCAGCTCCAGCTGAGCTGAGATAAACTTTAATCTATTACAGATCACAATCCTTTGCTGCTTATAATGTGAGTAGTGTGAATATGGGTTTCTAGGCTTCAGGCAAGACTGATCATGGGTTGGTTCATAGTTGCATTGCCAAAGCCAATTGTAAAAGTCATATTGACTTCAATGAGACCAGGTTTGGGCCCTGAGGCAATCTTAGCCTTTTAGTCAGTTGAGATCAAGTGTTGCATGAATTCAATACGTGATGAATCACCTCTCAGGATATAATTTTTCCCACTGCAGGGAAAGGGGTATATCTGACTACCCCATGCAATCCTTCCCTCTTTAACTACTAAGAAACTAATCCAACTAAATCTTCTGGCAGCAGACATCTGAAAAACACCGAAAACTGCCATGCCACGAACATGGCAATGTGCTGTAAAAATAGCTTTACACTGAAATGCTATTTTATTACAGCAGTTGCTATAGTTTCTGCTTCTGGCAGAGATTCCCTGCCTGTAAACCCTGGCTTTAAAGGGGGGGTGTTGTAAGTCAGCTGTTGTGATTCCCATTAGGCTGAAACTTGGCACCGAGATGTCCGTACGTTAAACTCATCCCCTGCAGGTCTTCTGAGCTTTCTCAATGTGCATTTGCGTGGCTTGTGCACGAGAAGAGCATCAGCCCAGATTCACTGACTGCCCTAAAAGGCTCCTTTCTGGGTTACCCACAGCGGAGCCTTCCTGCAAGGCAAGAGCAGTCCTAAGAGCAGCCAAGGGCAGGAGTGGCTTGGTGTAGGCGCAGCGTGTGAGCTGGAATACCGGCGCGAAGGTCAACCTCTTCTTTATTGCCATCTCCCTCTGTTTTGTGTATTATACTTTATGCTTCCCAAGGTGACAAGGTAGAAAGTGAGAAAACCCATATGTGTTCCTGGATCTCTGTACAGCTTCCATCTGTCCCTAGCAGTGAGATGTGGAAGCTGCAGGGAAATGGGGAGAGCAAAGAGGGCTTTATGAGCCCCTCCTTGGCTTGACCGTGCTGTGCCTCACAGCAGTAGGAATGAAGGTGAGTGCAGAGGAATTCCTCACTGCCAGATAAAAGCACAGCATGAAGTGCTGGGACATCATCTACCTCGCATAGCCGTGCAGAGGACCAGTGCTGGCCTCTCTGCAGAAGGCAAATGTTCTCTTGGGGTTTATTCAGGAGGCCTGGCGGCCAAGGTGTGGACGAGATGGCCACGTTTTTCATTTCCTGACAACAGATTGCAGTCATTCTTGCTTAGCAAGAACCAAGTAGGTGGTTTGGGGTTGCTTTTCCTTCTTTTCTTTTTTCAGTTATCATGAAGCAAGCCCCCACTAGAAATATCCCACCTGGAGGTCAGCGCTTCTTGTAAAGGTGGAGATATTTCACTGCAAGATGTCAAGTAAACTAAAACCTGGAAGTGATTTGTTTGGGGTCATTGTACAACAGAGCTAAGAAGAAAGTGCAGTTGTTCATGTCATGGTCTGCTGCTGTTACCTTGGGTCTTGTACACAACCAGGCTCATTCTCATACCAAATATTGGGGGTCTGCAGCGCCGGTGATGGAAGGGAGTTGGCAGCATCCTTTTGGGAGATGTGCATCCACACACAGCTCTTGGGAATCCCCAGCTTAGAGAGACTTGGGTCACAGCTGTCATTTTTTTTGCAGAGAAGGAAAGGGGAAAGGAAGCCCTTAAAGAAAAGGAAAAATCCTTTCCATCCCCTTGTTCCTGTGATCCAGCTCTGCGGCAATGCTCGTGCTGCATGGGTGATGCTAGGGGTTACCTTTTGTGGGGGGACGGCCCCAACGCAGGCAGGTCACTCAACAGGTTTCTGTTTGAAGTTTAGGCAAGGTCTGGGTATCAGTTTTCTTTCATTTTCAAAGCACTGCTTGCCTTGCTGGGACAAATGCACTCCTGTTGTTCCGGAGCCAGCTGTGCTTTATGCAAACCAGATGCCCATTGCTGGCTGTTGTCAGGTGTTGCTGCCACTGGTCGGCTCATGCCATGACCAATCTGTGCTGGAGAGGTTGGGTTGGGAAAGCCAAAGCTCTGCTCCAGCCCAGTGCTCTTCAATGCCAAGGCACCCAGGCTGCACAGGACCTGTGTTTCTGCAGCATCTCTGCTAGGTAGGACCCGTCCGAGCCTTATGGAAGTGTGCAGTCACTGCCATGGGAAAAAGATGCTTTCAGATACAGGGAGTGCGAGGAGTAGTTATGGAGGGAAATGTGAGCTGGCCTGAGGAAATCACTCACTGAGGAAATCAGCCTCCCACTTGCTCCCGCTGAGCCCCAGGCAGGCAGGGGAGATGATGCCTTCCTTTCCTTCCTAAGCCAGGGTTTGCTTATGAAGAAATGAACCACGTGCCCTGGTCCTCGCCACCAACTCCTTTCCTTGTGGGTTTGTGTGTGCTGCCGTTGCATTTTGCAGACATCTGGATTCAATAACCCCGTTGATACAACCCATAAAATTAGAAACCGAACACTGCGGAAGGCAGAGGTCAGGGAGTGATTCATCCTGATATAATCTGCTGGGGCTGGAGCGCTCTGTGACTCAGGATGGGGCTTTGCGGGGCCCTGGGGCTGCAGTGGGGCAGCCCCCTGCCCACGGCTCCCTGTGCTCCATGAGGAGAGGTGGGAAAGCAGGGGGAGGCATACATCCCCCCGGCATTTCCCTGACCTTAGAGGGAGAGACCTGGCACCTCCCTCCTCCGAGCATCTCTGCGGCTTGCAGAGGAAGCGCTGCACATCCCGCTATTGGGAGGCTGATGGAGGACTTGGAAAAACTGCGCTCGTTTCCTGCCTGCAACCTTCTTGTGTAACTGCAGGCAAATCCCTGCTTTCCTTCTGGCCTACTGCAGTGGCCATAAACTAGGACCTGAGCCTCTTGAAAGCCCCGTTGTGGATACAGAAGCCTCCACGTGTGCCTTAGTTTATCCCTGCAGTGTGCTGGTCAGCAAGGCTGAACTGAAGCCTGTCGCTGGTCTCCTCTGCCCTTGCAATGCTCTTGCTTGGTGCCCTGTGAGCCCTGCTAGGGATGGTTTCACCACCCCTAACTCCTTCCTGCCCCAGTGGCTCTGGGCCACCACTGTCTTTGACCTACTTTGGTGAGGTGAGAAGCCTGAACCCCTCTTCATAGTGCCAGAGGGGAATCTCTCTCTGATGAGTAGAGCTGGAGCTGATGTTCTGCTCTGAAATGCTCGAGCTTCGGGCCTGAGCAGGGACCAAGCTCATGCTTTAAATGGATTAAAATGGATGATATATTAAATTGGGGAATGAAAGAGGAGAGGAGGGGATGGAAAAGATCAGAGAGCAGAGTGTACATTGGGACTGCTGAGCAAGAATGCAGAAAGACCATGGATGCCCCATGCACAAGTGTGTGTGCTGGCTCTCGTGCATGCAGGCTGCTGAGTGTGCGTGTGCTCATCGCCCTGCATTTACCTGCTGCTTCCTGAGCCTCAGTTGGTACTTGCTCACTTCACCTTCTCCCTGCAGCCAAGACAGTGAGAAACTTGCATATTTGCGTGGTGACAGCATGCGATCCGCTGCCTCCAGAGCGTAAAGGCGCTCGCCAGAGGGAAGAGGAATTGCTTCCACCATTGGATATGTGGGCACTGACTCACTCAGGGACACTGGATGATGGGGGAGGGATTTCGGGAGGAGAGCCTGAATCCTGCCAACAGACCTTACCTGCAGGGGTCCAAGGTCTTCCTGACAGCGTTTGCTATAGTGAGATGTCCCTTGTGATCCCATCTGGAAGTTGGTTGACTTGGCTCCTGTAGGAAATGAAAGACAGGGTGGTCAGAGCGGGCACTGCTGCTTGTGCTGGTGGCAGTGGTGTGCTGGAGGCAATGTCACACCAGCTCCGGACTGGGGATGCACACTGGGCAAAGCGGGGAGCTGGGCTGGGGCTTGGTGCCACTGCTTTGGTTCCCACAGAACTCTGCAGCAGTGGTGTTTGCTAATCCTGATGAGGAAGGAGGAGAGGTTTAAGCCACCTCATGCAGTATCCGATCTGACAAGAGGCTTTATTATAACTCTTATGTTTTTACCTTGATCATTCTTCCATTTTTATTCCCCTCACTTGACCTCAATGCACTGAGACCACTGGTCCTGTTGGCACGAAACCATGTTTTCCTACCACCCTGTAGCCAAGATTATAATCACTGGAGCCACTTCCTGGGCAATCTTTTGGGTTGATAATATCTGCGGTTTCCCTTGTATTTGCACAAGTATTTCTATCTGCAAACACACAGAGCCACCCTCATGCCCTGCTAGTGCAGAGGAGCATCTTATACTTGCAAGACCTTTCCTCCCCCTGAACCTTAACGCTGGGTGAGAGCTGTTGTGCCACACGCTCCTTCACACCCGCCCTGCCAAACCCCTCACCTCGCTGGAGGGAGCTCAATCACAGCACAGTGTCTATTGCTACCCAGGTGCTGTGGCACACGGGGGTCTGCACCTCCTCTTGCTCCTCAGGGCTCCCAGGGGAGGAGGCACAAGGCACATCACTGGGGGTGCCTTCCCCGGCATGGGTATCGTATTGAAACCAAGCTTTGTGGTGCTGTGTGAGCATGGTGTTAGCAGCAGCGCAGGATAATGTGATCCAGGAGGCAGCTGCCTTCATCCCGCAGCATCCAGCTTGGTGTGGAGCCCCAGGGATGTTCCTCACGCTGTTGCTGGTGCTAGGGCGATTCCTGGAATTTAAAGTGGAAGCTGGGATTTTCTCAGTATCCTGTGCTGGACAAACGAGTTGCCAACAGAAGGTTTTGCCATGAGGCTCTATTGAGGTTGAGCTGGAGTCTGGGGCCAGAGGGACTCTGCTTTTCGAATAGCTGATCTGATGTTAATGCTGGACTGATGGGTGCTGCAATAGCCCCCACCGCAGCCAGGGGTAAAGTCTGGCTGCCCTGGGAGTGCCATAAGAGAGCACCAGAAGCTTTCCTGTGGCACAAGCTGAGCATGGTCAGCATCGTGCTGCTGCTCAGAGACAGCTCTTGGTCACTTTCTCAGTTATCCCGTGCGGATCTTGCTCTTTTTAAGGTGAATTTTAATCCCATCTAACTTCGGTGAAGGCAAACTGATATTCCCTGAGGAAGCACGGGCAAGATCAAAGATCTTTCTTTCTGGCAAGTTTGGCTGGATTAGACCAGGCTTTTATAAATATGCAGATCATGTCCACGACCTGTGCTGCATTTCAAGGCTATTTTATTAACTTTGTATTTTTGACTTGTCATGGCTTGAGTGTGGCTTGGCTGAGCAGCTTCAGACTGGTAATAGCTTTGGCCTTGGTGCTGTTAACTAATTTGCAGCAGGTCCCTTTAATTACAAATGCTCTTTACTTATTCCCATCACTGCAGCCTGCATGACAGATACATCTTCTTAGGGACCACGTACCTTGGCCATGAGGGATTGTAAAGGCTGTGGCTCAGCTGGGAGCACAGGCATGGGCCACACAGGCATCAGGACATCTGCAGGCAGAGGACCAGGCATGCACTGGGAGCACCAAAGAGGTGTGTGGAGCTCTTAGCAAGGGGATGGAAGCTCAGAACTGCTGAACACTCACACCCAAGTAGTCCCAAGTGATGCAGTCAGCGGTGGGCTGCAGGTGAGAATCAACCCATCTTTATCTCCCCCCAGTAGTTTCTGCTCTACAGTGGGGGCTGCAAATGAGCTCAGAGGAGTGCAGAGGCTGAAGCACCTTTGCAGGATGATACCTGGGGGGGAAACACCAGCCAAAGGAGGAAAACCAAATTAAATGGAAGCTCTTTCTGTTTTCCTAATTGCTGGTGTTTGCAAACAATACACAAACAGGAACACCTCAGAAGGGTTCATGGGGCTCAGTTCTGCTGCCCTGTAGCCTGGGCTGGTTTTAGGAACACTGCTGCTGGTGCCTTTTGGGGGAACTGAAGCAAATCAGGCTGCGCACTGCAAAGGGAAAGGCAAGTGCTGAAACAACAGGCTGTGCTGCCAGCTTGAAGGGTGGAGAGGCCATGGAGGCCTGACTGAGTGTGGAAACCAGCCACAGAGGGAAGGAGAAGTTAATTAGATGGCATAAATGGCGTTACGGGGCTGGCTGGTGACTGGTGCAGGAAAGCTGCGGTGGCTGAGCAGCGCTGTTGCAGCACTGCAGGCAGGCGTCCGTGTCCAGACACGCTGTCACAGGTCTGGGGCTGTTGGGGTGCTCTGACTCACTGGCACCAAGGACATGTTCAGTGGAGCCCGAGGAAGGAGCTGGGCAGGTTTGGCTTTGGAGGAACAGAGTGTTGGGGTGCAGAAGGTGTTTGGCATTTGGTAAGTTCAGTTCCCCACCCTCTGTTGCACTTTTGGCTTTGCATCTGCACCCCAGCACCAACACCCAGCAAGGTAATGTGTGTCATGGGGAGGTTCAGGTTAGACACAAGGCAGAAGCTCTTCCCTGTGAGGGTGCTGAGGCGCTGGCACAGGGTGCCCAGAGAAGCTGTGGCTGCCCCATC
>WYDI02026343.1:0-43089 GCA_009867235.2 Psittacus erithacus | reverse complement strand
CCTCAGCACCCTCCCAGGGAAGAGCTTCTGCCTAAGAGCTCATCTCAATCTCCCCTCTGGCAGGTTAAAGCCATTCCTCTTGGCCTCTCCTTACAGGCCCCTGTCCAAAGCCACGCTCCAGGTTTCTTGTAGGTCCTGTTTATGTATTGAAAAGCTGCTCTAAGGTCTCCCTTATATCCCTTATAATTATGTCTTTTCTGCTATTGCAGCAGTGGGTATTGAAGTTTGTTGGTCATACACCATGTCATGGCAGAGCTTTTGCACACAGGAGGGTGCTGCCAGGAGGAAAAATGAATTATAGCAAGGACATCTTTTTGGGAAGAAGCTTTTGTTATAGGTTTTTTCCTCCTTAGTTGTGTCACTGGGTTAGAGCCACTGTGCCCATGCAGTGTGATGCCAACCCCTGCCTGCCCCTCCTGCCTGTGCCTGGCTGGTGGCTCTGAGTGGTGTTAAAGGAAGGTGGAGATATGCCATGTATTGTGCTCCTGCTCTGCCTCTTCATGGCATCACCTCAGGGCTCCCTGGCTCCCGCAGGATTATTCACTGCAAGAGCAGACAGTGCCACAAGTATCTCCTGGGAGTGAAAATGGGAGGCCTGACACTTGTAAGGAAATGTTTCTTTAAGATCCAAACTTATTCAGTCATCAGTCATTTGACCTCAAAAACTCCTGTGGCACTGCATGGGCCATGGGCGAAGCTTCCAGAGCACACACAGGGGACGTTTGGAGCTGGATGTTGCAATAACTTATTGGTGAATGGTTGGGATAAGTCATAGCTCATAAAATCAGCCAGGAAAAAGATTGCTGATTAATTCTTGTGAATAAACAGTGGTGAGCAGCGTGTCTCAGTTCAAGCCAGACTGACTGTTACTGTGATTCATGGATTTTTCCCAAGGAAAAATCACTTCTATGGGGATTGCTGGTGTGTGGGGTGCCTGCTTGCCTCCGTGAGTAATTCCCCCCTCTGAAAGTACTGGGGTGTGGAAAAATGATGAACTTCTATATGGGAACTGCAGGGGAGACTTGAGAGGGAGGAAGGGATGTGCTTGGCTCTACCACTGCAGCCAGTGACTGTATCCTTTTGAAGAGCACCACAGGAGGTGCGGGAGTGGGAATTTCACTGCCAGAAATGCTGAAGGAGGTGAATCTTGGAGTGGGGGGAAAAAGAGCGGAGCCGAGATGTCTGAGCACGCTCACTATGTGAGGTCAGCTGGGACCAGTGATGCTTCCCCTTGCAACGTGTGCTTTGCCACTAGTGGCAAAGCAAACACTTGAGGAGAAATGTGTCCCAGCATAATTCCTTCCATTTCCCCATCATTCTGTTTCAGTTGGGTTTGCTTTATTTGCAGCACCTGGGCTTTGTTCTGGAAGCTGGCCAGCCTCTGTGGTCCTGCGTGCCTCTGGGATCCATGGGTCCAGGGTGGAAGCGTGTGCACGAGGTGGTGGCTGGAGGCGTAACATGCGTCTGTGTGATGCTGTGTGTTTAAAATAGCCGAGGCGGGATGGGGAAATGCTGGGTGAGGCACTAGTCATAGGGGTGGGCAGTGCCTGTGCTGTGGAGGTGGCACTGGGGGTGGCACCGGCCCTTGCTGTGGTGCTGTTTAGTTTGGAGATAGAAGCAAACCCACCCCCAAAAACATAGAACTACATCTCAGTAGTTCTCCTAAGCTGAAACTTGGAACTTAATATGGCTTTGTGGTGGGTTTTTTTAACTGTTCTTGGTGACAAATGCAGGTATTGAGTTTCCCAGCACAGCAAAGGCAAGGCGGCATAATGGTGGGAGATGCAGTTGGGAAGGAGGAAGAAGAAGAGGTCAACCTGGAGGTTGGTCCAGCCCCAGGAGGTACCAGGCAGGCTGACACATCCCTTGGTGCAGTACCCACCCCATAGCAGCTTGTCTGTGCCACCCTGGTCCCCTGTCCCTGTGGTGTGTCTGTGTGTTCCCAACCCAGCACCGCCTCCTCCCCATCCCTCCCTCCACCGTGGTGCCCGTCCTGTATTCATTACAGTGCCCGTGTACTTCTACAAGCCCAATATACTTTGAATTACTGCTCGTCTATTCCTCTTGACATCCTCATGCTCATAACTAGGAAGCCTGCATTACCCATTTGCACATCTGTCAAGCTGCATGTTCCTTGGCCATTTCCAGAGATACATAAAATTGCCCATGGTTATGACATTATTGACAACCCGCCCCGTCTTCTTCCCCCTCCCTGAGCCCAAATGGCTGCCTGGCTTTATGAGGATTGATATTTGGGTAGTAAATATTTTAGAGCCTCATCTGATGAGTGTGTCTGTGCAGATGAATACATTTCTGGCTAAGGACAGATGTTGGAGCTATCTTCATTGAATATATGGGGCCTTGCCTTTCTCTCTCCTGCCTTTGCAGCATCTCTGTCATCTCTCTCCAGCCCCCCAGTGCTGTCTGTTCCCGGTGGGAGGAAAAGGAATTGGAGGGGAAAAAGGCAAGGAGAGTTGCCAGGAGGGACTAGGCAAAGCACTGTGAGGGATGTTGCGTGTCAATGGCCCATCACTGCAGCATCCCGATGCTGGGCTCCCCATGTCCATCAGCAGCAGGATTGGATTTCTACAGGCAAGGAGTTTTCCTTTTCCAAACCTGGAGAAACCACCAATTCCTGCTGTGCTGGACAAGTAGTTTCAGCCCCTTTGAAAGAAGGAAGACAAGCATCAGTCTGTCTGTTGTTTCCAAGGGATATATTTTACCTTGGCTGTTCTGAAAAGCTGCTTCATCTCCCAAAGTTTCCAAACACACTTTGATAAATGCCTATAAAGAGGAAGCGACCTGGGAACAATACGGCCTGTGTGATCCGAACAATTATTTTATCGTGCTGAGAAAAGCAAGGAGCCCCGTTTTCAGCTCCTCAAAATGATTTGCTCTTTTCCTTCAATCAGCAAAAAATAAGTGTTGCCTGATTCCTTGGGAAGAGAAAAAGCAGATGCAGCTTCTGCAGAGTGAGCTGGCCCTGGTTCGGAGTGTCACCCCTGGGCTTGGGCTACGTCTGGGCTGGGAGCATCAGGATTCAGGGGGCTTTCAAAGTACATCTGCACTTGGAGCTTTGTTTGTGCTACTTAGTGGAGTTGTCCTTGTACCCGGACCCAAGCCTGGGCTGGGACTCAGGTTGGAGCACACCTAAGGCAAGCCAGCCCATGGGTCCTCTCACTCCGTGCCTTCCTGTTGCCATTTTGCTGCTGTTTCTCCTCTGAGCCTGGAGCGAGCACGCTGAAACTGTTAAAAACCAGCTCATTTGCCTGGGGGTGGCTTTCCAACCACTCCATCACAATCTCTCTGGGGCTTTGTCATGAGGGCAGGAGTTTCCTGGCTCTGAAGTGGGGTGCTGTGTGCTGGGGGGGCAGTGGGAGGTGATGTGGGGGCTGCCAGGATGGCACCCCCGCTGCTGTGTCACCTCAGCGCCGGCTGTGCCTGTGATGGGGTGTCCTTTTCCCCACCCTCTTCGCTTGCTGACAGCAGAGTGATGTGCAAATGGGACTCAGCATCATTGCTGGAGGTTTAGGGGGAGGATGGAGCACTCCTGGGTCTTGCTGCTTGAAGCCATTGCATAGACAAGGGTGGGTTCATGGATTTCTCTGTGGGCCAGAGCCTGTCAGCCACCTCTTTGGGGTCTGTTGTATTGGTGCTGCAGGTGGTTGCTGGTACCATGGAGTCCACCGTACCTCCTAATGCATTTCAAGGAGAGATCTGTGACATCGAGGAGCTGAGCTGGACAGGATGGCTTTGCAAAGGTGTTGGGGGTGGAG
Organism: Psittacus erithacus; assembly: GCA_009867235.2. Taxonomy (NCBI): domain Eukaryota; kingdom Metazoa; phylum Chordata; class Aves; order Psittaciformes; family Psittacidae; genus Psittacus; species Psittacus erithacus. Next base: position 39,313 of record WYDI02026343.1, on the reverse strand, counting down.
AAAGTGTCCAACTCTCCGTGTGAGGGTTTGGTGTCCCCATCTCCAAAAGGGTGATGCTCACCGAGGTGAGGAGTTCAGTGGCCTCCTTTACTCGGGGATGAAGGATGCTGCCCTGCCCCTGGCCAGTCTGCTCTTTTCCAGCAGTGTAGTATCTGTTTATTTATGATTTCCGTGGGTGGTGTTTTAGATGATCTATTGAGCCAGAGTGAGATATTTTGAGGCACAGTGAGATATTTTAAAAACATCTCATCACTCTGGAAATATCCATGGTGCGATAGCTCCGTATTAGTCATTCGGAAAGGGAGTGATTTCAATGAAAGAAAAACCATTTCATCTTGTCAGAGCATTTTCACTCACTGTCTGCCAGGCAGCTGCTGTCACTCTTCAGTCTCTGTGGCTGGTTTTACTCTTCTCAGGCTCTGCCTTTTGATTTTATTTTCTAACAAGGAATAAAATAAACCCTCTAATGGATATTGGTAGCTATGAACTCATCAACTGTCAGGAAGAAAGAGCCTTTAAAAAGATGCAATAAACCCTCTTTGCACTGGATTATTTCCAGTGGGATTATTCCTCCCGGGGTCTGTCTCCATTTGGAAGGAGAAACTCCTTCTCCAGGTATTGGACCTTGAACAAAATCCGGCATGATTTATCCCCCTGGAAAGTGGGAGTAACTCCAAGACTCTTGCACACCAGCTGGGGATGCAGAATTAGGCTCATGCAGAACAGGAGGAGAGCTGGTTTTGTGCTAGGAGAGGAAAAAAAGCCTGTAAGAAAACACAACTGATGAGGCCCCATCCTGCAAGGGAAAACAGCACAAAGCCGTTCGGCAAATGAAAAGCCAAATGAGCTGTAAAAAACCCACCACCAGGCTAGGAGAGATTTTCACTTGGAGGGAATCTGCCATAAATCACCTAATACTCAGCTTTGCACTGCCATTTGGGAAAATGTGCATCATATTCCTCCAGTCTCTGCTCTGCTTTATGTGCCTCTGGAGCTGGGGTTTCTATAGCACAGCCCACGTGCCCTGGGGAGGAGGCAATTCGGCCGAGATGCTCCCATCTAGTTTGTCCTTTCTCCATAATCAGGCTAAGAGTAATTGCACTGTAGTTACACTATGTGCTGTCACTTCGTGAGACACAACTGCTATTGCCTTGTGCAATCCATAGATGACTGCTTAAATGACTCAGAATGATCCCTCTGTGGTTAAATGCTTGGTTGGTGTCAATACCCAGAGTTTTCCCAGGGTGCAGGATGATGCTCCAATGCACCTAAGGGCACCTCCAGGGAAGCTCCGTGGGAATAGGCTTGTGACTGAGCTGTTCTGGGGGGGATCTCTGCTGCCATGGCTCCCCCTTGGCCATCTCCTTTGAATCAGGCAGCCCTGGATGGGTTTCTGCCTGCATCCCCATGCATCACACCCCACCTCCTGCCTCTGCGGTCAGAGCAACTCCAGTGCCAGGGGTTTAAGATAGAAGCTATTAACTGAAGAGCAGTGGAGGGCAAGGGGGGGAGGCAGCCGGGTCCCCAGTGGTGCCTTGGGGTTTAATGAGTGCTGATGCCTTGGAGCCTTCTCCCCAGCTCCTCTGGGACATAAAGGGCATCGCTTCCCAAGAAAGCAGGAATCAGGGGGGTCGTGGAGGTGGCTGCCCTACACCAAGTGCCCATAAACCTGATCTCTTGCTTAAAGCTTGGCTTGGCTTTGGGGACTTGTAAGATTTACAACTGTTGCCTTTTATTTCTGGTAAAGTGAAATGAAAATGGCAAACCAGGACCGTTTCTTGCCTTGCACCTCTTCCTTTTTACTCCCACACTTGCCTCAAATACTCTTTCTTTGGCTTTGGGCTTGGTGCGCCCATGCCAGATGCTCTTAATTCAATTAACACAAGCAGACCTATTGCATTTCTTGGCCAGAGGCAGGACTTATCACCTGCATGATGAATCCTCTGCTCCCTCTCAGAATGGCACCTCCTGCATCCCTTTGCTGGTGGTGAGCACGTCGCCATCCCGCGCCCCTGAGTCAGCAGTTTGCTGCTATTTCACCTTATGAAAAATAAAAAGAAGAAAGTTTCAGTATTTAAAGTATTTAAGCAGATGGGAAGCCACAAACTGCAGTCGGTGGAGGGAGCGTGTTTCATGACTAACAAAATATGCCAGGTAGGCCGTTCCACTTGAGATATTTTCAGGAATATAATCACTTTCACACATCCTCATAAATTTGCCAAAGTGTTAGTTTTCCCCCATATGGATCGGGGAGGATGCAGCATGTCATGACTGTTGCACAGCATCTCGAGTGCTGTGTCTTTGTGGTGGGCTGGCTTTTTCTTCTTTCTTCCCCCCAGCCAGGCTGCAATTGAAACAGAAGGTTGATTCCCCCTTCCCCATAGTTAGTGTGGGCAGAGGGTTGTCCTCCAGCTCCTAGGCCTCCATCCAGAGGAGGCAGTGGTTAAATCTCTAATAATTTCCCATGGGTTGGAAACTCACTGGATGGCTGAGGCCAAGGAGTGGTGGTGAGTGGCATCGCATCTAGTTGGTGACCAGTCACTAGCAGTGTCCCTCAGGGCTCGGCATTAGGGCCAGTGTCTTCATTGATGATCTGGATGAGGGGATTGAGGGTACCCTCAGTGAGTTTGTGGATGACATCAAGCTGGGTGGGAGTGTTGATCTGCTGGAGGGTAGGGAGGCTCTCCAGAGGGATCTGGACAGGCTGAATCCATGGGGTGTGGCCAATGGGATGAGGTTCAACAAGGCAAAGTGCCAGGTCCTGCACTCGGGCCACAGCAACCCCTGCAAGGCTCAGGGAAGAGCGGCTGGAAACTGCTCACGGGAAAGGAGCTGGGGGTGCTGATTGATGGAGCTGAACAGGAGCAGCTTGTACCCAGGCAGCCAGGAAGCCCCCAGCATCCTGGCCTGTATCAGCATCAGTGCGGCAGCAGGGCCAGGGCAGTGATTGCGCCCCTGCCCTGGGCACTGGTGAGGCTGCACCTTGAATCCTGTGTTCAGCTTTGGGCCCCTCACTACAAGAGAGACATTGAGGTACTGGAGCAGGGCCAGAGAAGGGCAGGGGAGCTGGTGCAGGACCTGGAACACAGTGTGATGGGGAACGGCTGAGGGACCTGGGGGGTTCAGTCTGGAGAAGAGAAGGCTCCTGAGGAACAAGGGACAGGACGAGGAAACGGCCTCAAGCTGCGCCAGGGGAGGTTTAGATGGAGCTGAGGAGCAATTCCTTCCCCAAGGGGTGCTCAGGCATTGGAACAGGCTGCCCAGGGCAGTGCTGGAGTCACCGTCCCTGCAAGTGTTCAGACACCGTGGTGATGAGGCCTTAGTGCTATGGGTTAGTGGTGGCTTTGGCAGTGCTGGGCAATGGTTGGACTGGATGAGCTTAAAGGGCTTTTCCAGTGTGGCTGATTCAGTGCTTCTATGACTCTGTGAAAAGGCTGGGGTTGGGCTGAAACAGTGCCAGGGATGCTGTTCCCACTGGGGAGTACCAGCAGGGAGAGAGGGATGCTCTAAGGAAGCCCCAAAGGCTGCATTCTTCCCATTGAGAGCCTTTGAATAGATGCTCCAGCATCGCAGTGGGGTAAACAAATGCAAAATATTTTGAAGTCATTCAGTCACAGCAATGGATTCTTTCTTTTCTTTTTGGTATCCTGGCAAAATTAAATAAAAGGACCCATTTTCTGCATGTTATTGATCTTTCACTCAAAATCTGGGCCCTTTTCCAGGAAAAATGAGGCCTTTTGTGAACAAAGAGACAGGCACCTTCCCAACAAAAGTCAGCCTTCAAATCCAATGTTCTGTGTGTTTGAAATTTCATGTTTCTGAAAGGAAAATATCAATTTCACTCAAATTTGCAGACAAGTGATGCAGGGACAGGGGGAGACTGCCCTGAATGGATTAGTGAACATTTGAAGGCCAAATTGCCAGAGGGATTTCAAAGCAAAGGGAAAAGTAACCTTGTCCCTGGTTTTTGAACAGTTTGTGTTGTGAATCTGGAGCTGGGCTGTTGGGCTAGAGATGCCCTCGCTGTCCTCGTCCCTTGGTGACCTGGAGCCTTCATCATATGCCCTGCCCATGGCAGGAGGGCTCAGCTTGTTTCTCCTGGCCACATGTCGGCCCAGTAGTTTATATGCCCTTGGCTTTTTAATATGAAGCCAGGTACTGAGCTGATATAAGCTGGTGTTGCTGTTGCCTTGATTGGACACCCCATTGAGAGCAGCTTGCTAGTGTCTTAACCTGTAAAACACTGCTGGCAAAGCCCAGCTTGTCTAAGTCATTAACTCTCTGTGGCTCATTTATTTATTGGTAAAGCACTTGGGAATTGCTTGGGAGGAGATGTGTTATGCTTGCTTGGACCGCGCTACCACATGGATACTCAGCTGTCAGGCTGGGTATCCCAAACACGTGTTTATAGCACAGCCCATCCCAGTGACACCCTCATTTATAACGAGGGAGGCTGCATTCACCTCCCAACCCTGCTGCTGCATCCTTTGATAGGGAGTAAATGGGTTTTCTGCGTGTTTTCTACCCTCTCAGCAGTGATGCCCTTTCCTCACTGTAATGTGGAGGGGACAGAGACAGCGCTGGCTCAAGCGTGTCCATCCAGCACCATGCTCACTGAGCAGTGCCACAGGAAAAGTTTGCCTGTTGACTGGAGCAGCGAAGTTTCTCCCCATGCCCCACTGGGGTTGCTCCCCGTGCGTGTGTAAGCTGGCTTATCTTTGGAAAGGCACGGCGCCGCTGACAAGCGGTGCAGGAGATGGGGGCAGTAGGTGGATCGTTTTTAGCAGCGCGCACGCACGGAGCAGACAGCTTGGGCATGTTCCAAAACACTTCCCACGCCCCCAGGCTGAATTTTAAGAAGCTGGGGCATCTGCACATTCAAAATGCTCCGGGGAAGTGGTGTGGGGGGGGAGAGAAGGGAAAGAATCCCAAAGCCAGGCAGAGCAGCCAGCGCCGCGCGGAAGGGGCAGGCAGCACCCAAAGGCTGATGTCTTGCTGCGGAGGGGAGTTTGTGGCAAAGGCTGAGCAGCTCCAAGCCGCTCTCCGGAGGGGCAGAGCACAGGTGAGCGTGGAGCAGCGGTCCCTGGCTTGCCTTGAGACTGCTGGCAGGCTGGTCTTGCTCTTGGTTGAGTGGGGGACAATGGGAAGAGGAGCTTGAGTTATCCAGGAGCGGTGTCTGGGTGAGTGCCTGTGCCTCCCGTCCATCCGGGGTATTGCAGTCTCCGAGCAGCTCCCTGTATTTGGGGGGTCCCAGTGCCTTGCAGGAAGAGGAGGGGATAGGGTGGGGGGGCAGAGCTGTCTTCTTTACGGTGATGGGGAATGGGAGCGAGCCCTGTACTTGTCCCACCGTGTGTGCTTCCAGGGGCTGCCTGGGATCCTGCACATTAACGGGAGCTGTCTCACCAGCTTCTTTCTGTGGGGCAGCCCTGGCACACAGGACCAGCAGCATTCCCTTCTGCATCTCCTGGGGGGGGGGCTGCAACAAGCAAGCAGTGGGCAGGGGTTGATGCTGGGAGCACCCAAGCCCTGGGCTTGCACTGGCTGGCTGAGGGCTTCCTGGGGCAGGGTTGGACATACAGCTGGAGAGGGGGACTTCTGGGGGATTGAGGATGGAAGACAGTCTGGGTGTATGGTCCAGTGAAGTCTTGGAGCCCCTGCGGTGATGATCTGGTCTTAAGTGATGATCTTAAGTCCTGGTACAGCTTTGGATAAGTATCTTCAGGCTGTGAAGGTTGTGAGGCTTTCTGTTCGGGGTTCCCAGCTTTAGTGCTGAGAACAGCCCAGTCCTTGCTGCTGCTGCTCCCTTGAGATCCAAGGTCCCAGCTCCTGGTGACGTGGGGTCTCAGAGATCTTGCACTGGAAGGGATGGGTGTAAACCTGGAGAGCCTGAGCTGTCTTCTGAGTTCCTCAGCTTACTGAACTGGTCTGTGCTCTGAGATCTAGGGGTGAAGATGCATGCTCCATTGAGATCCTGTTCCTGCTGGATATTCCATGTGGCGTCCTGCCAGCCCTGGGCTGTGACAGCTCCCTCCTATCTCACAAAGCACACGGGATAGGAGCTGGGGATGCTCCTCCCAGCACATCACGTGCAAGAGGGGCATCTTCTCAGCGCTCCCCTGTGGTTGTCTTCCATGCTGCTCAGCAGACCGTCACCCTGGCATCCAGGCTTCTTGCGCTGCACCCTTCTGCAGACAGAGCGGGTGCTTTATTTAAATTTTGCCTGGTGCTGAGGAGACAGGGGAAGGAGGGAAGCCCAGGCGTGGAAAGCAGCCCTGCCTCTCCTGTGAGCCCCCAAGCTCAGAGCTCTTTGCCTGTCCTTTTGGGAAGAGGAGACTTCTTGAGAAGCCTTCACTTCTTAACCATCCCTTTCAGAAGAGGCTGAAGCAGATAAATTGTGAGCTTTGCAGGTCTCTTGGTACCAGCAGAAGTAGCGCTCTCCCCCATGTCCCCATCCCCCAGGGTGGCCTCATTGCAAGGAGCAACTTCTTGGCAATGGAAATGTTTCTGGTCTCCTTCTGGTGGGCAGGGGGATCTCTGCCACCCAAGGGAGGAGGACAAGGCCCTCCTTGCTGCAGTGCTAAACAAAAGGTGCTCTTCTGCTGCATGGCCCAGGGGGTGGAGGAGGAGGAGGAACGCAGAGAGGGATGGGGATGGACTCAGTGTGCCCTGGGGACTGGTTCATTCCTGCTAATGAGCGGTGAACCAGCCATAGGCAGCCCTGCTCCTGGCACATAATTACCTTGCTGGGTGCAGGGAAGGAAGCACAGACTCACTGGCTGCAGGGACTTTAAAACCTGCCCAGTCTGGAACTCACTGGGGAAAGGCAACCAAAGGCAAAACCCAAACCCAGACGTGTTTGTATTCTAACGAAGCTGTTTCTGCCGGGCAGGCAGGCAGGGCAGTCTGTTACCCAAGTGACACCTTTGGGTTTAACTGTAAGAATCAAGGTTTTCTGGCTTTTCTGCTCCTTCAGTCCTCGGGGTGGCTCAGCCGAGGGGCAGGCTGTGGCTCTGCCTCCCTCCCCAGTCCATTGCTAAGCTCATGGGTGGTTTGGAGAGAAAACTCAGTCTAGGAGTGATCCCAGTGAGGTTTCCATGGGGCCAGGGTATCCGGCCATCCCTTTGCTAATGTGATTGCGCTGATATTGCCTAAGGGCTGCCAGGATCCTGGCCTGAGGCTGCTGCTCCACTGCCTGGAGATGATCCTGGAGCTGCCCTGAGGGTGGCTCATGGGGCTGTGCCAGGCAGTACCATCCCTTGGGTGCTCTTTGTGCCTGGAGGGTGGGATTGCTGCTCTCCTCACACCAGGGCACACCTCATTAGCTGCCTCCATCTCCTCTCCCCTCTGTTTAGCTCCAGTTTTGCAATCGCTTGCCTGATTTATGTATTTAGTTATTGGCTGGCTTGAGGGGTGAGATGGCTGCAATGAGTCATGGTGGGGCTGACAGCTCCCTTCCCTGTGTGCCCTGCCAGGCATGGGTCCCACAGGGCACAAAGGGAACTGGGCATCCCAATGTTTCCCTGCCCCCGTCACCCATTAAACTCTGTGGTGTTTTTTATAGGGTCTGGCAAAGCTCAAACCTCCAAGGAAGGGTTAGGGGCTGATTTGTGATTCTCCCTGGAAGGGCAATGGGGACACAGACATGGTGTGACAGGGGGCAGCAGGGTGAGAACAGCTTGGGATAAAAGCCTGGAGCAGCCCTGCCTCTCTGTTGGCTGTAATGGATTTAGGGCCCTATCGAGCTAAGGGAAAGGCTCTTGGCCACATGCATGGGCCTTGTCTGGGAGTAAGCCCACAGGGATGACAGGCTTATTGCGACAGTGGCCTTGTCCCCATTCCAGTGCACCCGGATGTCTGTTCCCTTGCAGCATAGGGTCCCATGTCCCCTCCCTGCTGAAGGAGCACTGTCACTTGGTGCCATGCACCAGCAGGGTTTAGGGGATGGCAATTCTTCTTCATTAGCATGGTGCTGCAGGTACCAAACCCATCTCTCCTGCTGCCAGCACAGCCCTGGTGGCAATCTTGGTCCCCCTTCTTCCACACCCTGACCCCTTTTGGAAAACCAGCAGTAACTTAGTGCTGTCTTATGGATTGTTAGTATGGAAACTCCAGGGAAAAGTGATCCATCCCCTGCACCCAACCTCTTCCTCATTGCTCTAGGATGCTCCCAGCGTCTCACCCCTGCTTTTTATAGCCCAAGCTGACCCGGACACAGCTGTGCTGCATTTAGGTTGAGTCCTCTTGTATCTTGCCCTGCTCCCTCCTTGTGGTGGTGTGGGCTGGAGCTTGCTTTTGCTGGCACGGAGGAGGTGGCCTGGGGCTGTGCCTGGTGCACCCCAGGCTCTTCACACAAAGACAGCATCATCCTGCCTGCTCTTGTGAGGACCATGTTCAGTCCAGGCTGGGTAACAGGGGTTTCTGGGAGTGTGCGCCATAAGAGCTGCTCCTTGGGGGTCCCTTCTTTTTAGCTTTTTTCTCCCAGATGCTGTTCTGCAGAAAGGGAACGGGGACAAATTGGCATTTCTGGCTCTCCCCCCTCCTTGCCTGCCTGCTTCCACTCCCTTCTCTCTTTAAAAAGATTCAGGTCATGCCTGGAATTAGGGCTCCCAGAACTGCACAGAAACAGCGTTTAAACTGCTTACAATCGATTAGATGGAGTGCTTTGGGTTTGGTTTGTCCTCCCACCCCTGCCCTCAGCTTTGGGTGGCTGTTCACAGCATGTTAATCCTTGCTTCAATGCCTTTGCCATCTTGGGCTGCTCTTCCCCATGAAGCAGGTCTGGGGACCCCAGGAGGCTGCTCCCTGCTTTGCACCCCACTAGTAGCCATCTGCTCCCGCAGAGACCTTGCAGAAAGGTCTGTGATTTAGCTGGCTCCGTTTATCACGGCACTCCGGCTGGGATTAGACACAGATAAGATGATCAATAAATCCTTCTCCTGGCAGAGATGTGCCAGGAATCGTTCGGGGAAGGGTAGGGAAAGGGGGGTTCAAAGGCAGCAAGAGCGGCTGGAGGCGAGGGAGGGCACAGCCCATGCTGAGAGGTGACAGCAAGGGGGCTCTGCCACTCTCTTGCTGCCAGTTAATAATAAGACATCAGTACGTGGTGGAGGAGAAGAGAAACCCCGTGCCGCTGCTGTGGCTGACGAAGAAAGTAGGTCAGGCTGCGCTGCAGAGCCCGGTGTGAAGGCAAAGCCCCCCGCACAGCCTGCACCCACCTCTCCCCACATCCTCCCCTGCCCTGCCAGCCTACGCTATGCCAAAGACAGCCGCTGTGGGGCTGTGCTGGCATCAGCCCCTCATCCTGGTATCGGAGCGGCTCTTTGCCCTGTGGTCCCGCTGCGGTGGCTCTGTGTGAAGGTGGCAGCAAGAGGAGAAACAGAGCTGGGAGGATGCACAGGGAAGTTCCCCTGCCTGCCTCCTGCCTTCATCCCTGAGCCAGCCTCCTGGCTCGGGTGTGTATATGGCTGCAGGAGGGATGCCCTAGAGATGCAGCTCCAGCATCATGAGGGAGCAGCCCTTCTCTGGCTTCACAGCGTTTTGGGGTGCCCTGTTATCTGGGGGTTGGCAAAGTGCAGGACCAGCACCCCATTCCAGGAGTGTTTTCTGGGAAATTAGGGGTAGAAGGAAAAAGCCCGAGTTTAACACCTAAATCTGCAGTGATTTTGGATGCCTCCCAAAGCCCACCTCAGAGGAGAAAGGGGGCAGGACAGGATGGTTGATGTGGGTCAGGCTTAGATGGGACTGGCAGATGAAGGATGGCTCCATTCAGCACCACTTCCAGGAAAGTCTTACTGCTGCTGAGTGAGGGGAAAATTAAGACATTCCTTCAAGCCAGAGGTATTTCAAGTGCAAATCAGGAGCGTTTCCCCAGGTGACACTTTGCTATAGCTGTGGGCACACATGGGGCAACCAGCCCGGGGCTGCCAGTCTCGGGCAGGTGACAATCCCATGGTGGCATGGCTCAGGTGACATCAATGCCATGACCCAGAAGTGGGCAGGGGCACTGCATGCTCCGTTGAGGACCTGGAGTGATGGAGAGGGCTGGTGTGAGGATGCAGCAAGCCAAGCGGGGAATAAATTGAGTGTGTATATCACAGGCAGGTCTGGGCTTTATTGATTTTCAATGAAAGGCTGTGTCATGAATTTTTCTCTCTCACTGTACTTGCTGCAGAGTTGCATCTTGTCTCCAAGCATTAACCACTAACTAGAGTTCATTTCCCACCCCCCCCCGCCCCGCAGATTCCAGGGGGGAGGCAAGTTTGCACATAGTCTTTTTAAGCACTTGATGGATGCAGCGGCTTTGCTAATCCAACACCAGAAGAGAAAGCTGATATTAACAGTGGAAAATGTTATGTTCAGCACTTTAGGTGACTTATCACTAAGGGGCTGCATGTGGGATGCGTCTTATTTGATGGGCTGTGTTCTGCATCCCTGACTGCTCAGGAATCTGTTTTGGAATGGTGTTCCTGGTCCCTGCTCTCCCCAGATGGGACAGGACATCAGCTGGATGCTGGTTTTCCTTCCCTCCCAATGGCTTTAAAAGAAGAGAGGGGCCATATTCCCTATGTCAGAACTTTTTTGGAAGCAGCTGAGACATCTCGTCGCATCCTGCTTTTAAGCTCGGGTTTGGAATTTGGAGCATCTCTTTAATCTTGAAATGGTTGGTTTTAAACATTAAAGCACATTTGGAAATGCGGATAGCACGGAATGCTTTAGGAGACATTTCTCCCTGTCTTCAGAAGCTCTTACAAGTCTCCTTTCTTCTCTGATGAATGTGTCGAGAATCTGAGGGCGAGCACTGAAACCAGCTGAAGGCTTTAAAAATAGATAACCAATAAAGCAAGCTGGAAGGGTTTAGGATGGGTTTGTCTGGAAAAGAGGTGATGGAGAGGAGATAGTTTTTTCCTTGACCTGGTTTTGGGTCGCACCATGCAGTGAGATGCGCAGCAATGGCAGCTTGTGGCCTCACAGGAAGGGGCTGGGAAGTTGTGCAGGGCATTGGGAATGTCCTGGAAGGGTTAATGCTGGTGCCTGGCTATAGCTGGATGCACTGAAGCTGAAGTAGAGCAGTATGCAAATCTATCCACTTTCATAAACTGCTTAATTAGGCGAATGTTAATGAGACGTTAATTACTGTTGTGCCGGCGAATCCCATGGAACGGAGATTATGTTTCTCTTCAAACATCCAGTCTTAATTATAACTTGCACTTAATTCCACTGGCTTGCTTGGGACGGAGCTGGGGAGGGCGGATGTGGCACCAGCTCCTGTGGGTGCCCACAGCGCATCCTCCATCCTTGCCTGCACTGCAGCAGTGCCCATGGGGACATAGGGACAGAGCCATGGTGGGGACATAGGGACAGAACCATGGTGGCGACATGGGGATGGTGGCTGTGAACACCTCCCATGCAATCAGCTCCTTGTGCCCAGGTCCATCCTGGCAGCAAACCCTCCTGGTGTGCGTCAGTGGGTGTGAAATCCCGTGTCAGATGTAGAAGCTCCATCCTCTTCTTTCATGGGCTTGGGAAGCCTTTGGGAGGTTCCTGTTTGTGGCCTATGTGCTCCAGGGATGCTGCATTGCCCTTCTTTGGAGGCACCTGCTCCAAACTGGTCAGACTGGGAACAGGATGACCCTGGGGATGCGAGCATCCATCCTACGCAAGCATTCATCCTGCGTCTGGTCCCCTCCTTCCTCACTTTAAGTTTCTACCTGCCTTGGGCTTTCCAGCTGGACTGCAAATGCTTTCTGCTGCCTCTGATTCCCCATTCCTGTATGGATTTTTAATTGATGGAAGTGCGAATTGCCAGAGGTGCTGCTTCCACCACGCCTGACGTGCACATGTGAATATTTCTAAAGTATGCCTTCAACTCGGAGATCAGCAAGAGATCACTGCAGCGACGAGAAACGGCATCTCATTTCCAATTTTAGCACCTATTATGACGACTTTTTTTTTTACATGGCTTCCCTTGATGTTGAGGATAACACAGAATGCTTCCAAATGAGGTATTAGAGAGCCATGAAATCTGCATCCTCAGGGGTTTTTTGCTGGGTTTTCATCCATGCATAGTTGGTGGCTGCTCTGGGCTAACCATGAGCTTTCCTGGGTCTTTGCTTGTCAGTGGTGCAGGGGACAGCATCCCAAGGCTGAAATGTGAGGTTTGGGCTCCATTGGGGTACCTGGGGGGATGCTACATCCAGTTGCAAGGCTGGTGTTACACAAGGAGTTGTTCTCCTCTCTGCTGATGCTGGTGGGAGAGCCCATCGCCTGCCCGCACCGCTCCTCCTGGCAGGAGCGCCACGTCCTTCATGTCCCCAGCTTAATTACACGCGCTGCATCTGCACGCTCGGAGCTTGTCACCAGAAGCCTGCAGCTGGGCAGCGGTGGCCGTCATCATCTCATTCCCACTCTGATGGCCAGTGGGAAGCTGCTCCAGGATTGGAGTCACTTTGGATTTCCATTGTGTGCCACTGCAGCCCCTAGGGGTGATGAGGAAGTATGTTGTTCCCCAGCAACCCCCACTGGGGGTGATGATTCTCCACATTGGATGTTTTCAATCACAAAAAGTGTCAGCTTAGGCTTCTTTCCCCTGTCGTTTCTTTCTTTTCTTCCCTGTGCTCTGGCTCTGCTGTTTGATTTCCAGGCAGGTTTGATATTTCCTCTCCCAGCAAGCCCTGGGGACTCTTGTGGGCTCCTTTGATCACAGGCAGTGTCCCTCCTGTGATGGATGGGCTGGGCTTGGAGGACCAAGTGCAGGCAGGCTGGAGGCTGCACCCACTGCAGCACCCATGGGGGTGGCACCACGCAGCTCTTCCTGCATCTCGCTGCCTTCTTCCAGAGCCATCTGAACGTGGGGGTTTTTCATCTCCTAAAAAGCTTTTCTACCAGAAGAAACGTGTCCAACAACCAGGGATTTTTGCCTGTTTTTCCTTCTCCCCTCTCATTCTGCACCTCTCAGCGTTGAGGTCCCTGTTAATTAATAGAGATTTAATTAATTCCAACTCCTTTGATTGTTACAAGGGGCAGGATGAGGGCACATTGCCCCCTCACAGAGCCACCTGCCGCTGCCTCCTCCCCTCCTTGCACCAGCAAATCTCCAGCAAGCAGAACCCTGCTGCAGAGCCAGCAGCTGCGTGGGAGGCAGAGACAGCACTTTGCATACAATTCCAGTAACATACAGCCTGTTTGGGAAACACAGAATCATAGAATGGGATGGGTTGGAAGGGACCTTAAGGAAGCAGGGAGGACAAAGAGCATCTATCACCTGCATTGAGACCCAGCCGTGAGGATGCTCCTGCATGTAGGTGTCCCCCGTGCTGCTTTTTGGAGCCCTAAAATGCCATGAGCAGGTGCTGGCAGGACTGGGTACTCCAGTGCTGCCTACCCAGGGTGGGTACCCAAGAGGAGCATCCTTGGCTGGGCATCATGGGCAGAGGAGAAGCCTTCACTCCTACCTGCAATGCACTGCTTGTTGCTTCTAATTGCTGAGCCCAGCACCTGCTGGCTTGAAAATCAAATAACAGGAGAGAGGAGGAAGGAGGTTTTGGCTCAATGATGTGTCTAAATTACACTTACTGTGCTGAGAGCCAGGTGTTGGGGTAAATCCGTTTCCACAGCATCCTGTATCTTTACTGAGTGGAATGTTGGGGGATAAAGCAATGTTCTTCGTGTGTTATTGTGGCCTGATAGCAATAAGTCAGGCAAAAGGTAATTAATGAGAAAGTTTGAGTTAACAAAGTGGAGTCCTCTCTCATTAAGGAGAAATTAGCTTCCTTTACCGCCAGCCATTGTTCATGTACAGTTGGGACTGCTCTCATCCACCTTTTTGTTTGTTTTAAATGCCAGATAACTTGTTTCTTATTTGCCTTTGCTTGCCAGGTTGATGGTACGATACCACTCACCCTGTCTGGACTTGGGGCTGTCGCTTCCTGCTGATAGCAGCACTGAGAGCATGTGAGGGGATGCTGGTGGGGGATGGAGATGCTGTTGGGGACGTCCAGGCACGGGGGATGGAGATGCTGTTGGGGACGTCCAGGCACGGGGGATGGAGATGCTGTTGGGGACGTCCAGGCACAGGGGATGCTGAGGGAGCAAAGCCCCTCTCCGCTGGGCAAGGGAGGGGGAAAAAGTGGTTCTGTAGCAATCAGCCAGAGCAGGAAAGCAGGTCCTCAGCAAGAGCCTGCAATATTAACGAGTCTTTTAATGAAACATACATCTGCCCTTCAGCTGCTCGTGCCCTGAGGCACAGGTGTGAGCCCTGGGTTCAGCAGTGCTTGCTGCAGGACCTTTTATTTTACAAGAGTTGAAACAAAACTGGGGTCTATTTTTAATCTTTTCCCCTTGCTTCCCTTGTCACCCCTTGCTAAACCTATGAAAGCTTGGTCAGGGTTTGGTTGGGTGCCCTGGCTTACAACGGACATCCTTTGGGGTGTCTGCATCCCTGTGCGGTCCCTTGGCCCAGTGACCCAACCAGGACTGATTTGCAAAGCAGGAGCGAGCTGTGGCTGCCTGCCATTTAGTAGCTTTAGCTTTTCGAGAAAGAAGGGTATTTTATCCCTGCCAGATTTGGGGCAGGCATGGGCAGGATCTCCTCAGCCTGGATTTCAAATTCTCTTATGGCAGTCGTGCCTGGAGGCAGAGGTGACGGCTGGGTCGTGTTTGCTCTTCGATGGTGCTTTTCATGCTGGGATCTCTTAGCAGTTCCTAGGGAAGCCAGCTGTTGCAAAGCCCATCCTGCCAGTGAGGAGCAGAAGGAGCTCGGGAGGTGGGCTTGGGTCCAAAGCAGGATATTTGCTGCCAGACCCTATTGCTTGGTATGTTTGGGCATGCGCAGAGGTGGAATACATGTCTTGGGGCCACCTGAGGCCATGGGCAGCTGAGGCTGGAGCCCCTGGGAGCTGCCTTTCCTTCCCTGCCGCCTGCAGCTACAGAGACACCATTTATCTAGAGCAATGAGAGACCTTAGAAAAATAACAATAAAGAAAAACTATGTGAGAGGCGTCTGTGAAACAATAAGAACCCGGGGATGGAGCTGCTTTCATCTGGGAGCTCTTTGCTAACCGTGGGTTGCTTCCTTCCCTCGTTAAAGAGGCGATGCTCCTGCTCAGATCTTCCTTTCCTTTCAAGATCCTGCCATGGCATCCCGCAGGCTGGTGTGCCTGGCCCCTGCCAGCACATCCCTCCTGCTGCCAGCTGGTTTTAATCCCTCTAATCAGCCCCACATTCAGCCCCAGGGGTGGTGGGAGTGCTGGGCTCACCCAGTGTGTCGTGCCTCCCCACTGTGTTACATCCCAAAGGAGAGATGTGGCAGGGCTGTTCCTGGGCTGGCAGCTGTGGAGGATGGAAACCTCCTGTCTTCCTCGGCATAGCTTTGTTAGGCTGAACTGCAGCCAGTCACTTCCTAGCCAGAGGAGATGCTGGTTTATACTTGTGCCCATTCTGGTGCAGGACCCCAGGGAGCACCCAAGCACTGCAAGTGCTGTTAGGCGCTGTGCTCCTTTCCAGCTGGCTGGAAAATGTCCATCGAAGCTTGCTTTCCCAGGAAAAAGTTGGTTCAGCCAAGCTGAAACACTTGTGGGACTCTGTATTGAAATGTGGGGAGGTTTTTGATGCCCGCACATGGGAGCAGAGGAGCACAGGCTAGGGGAGAGGTGCCCCTACCAACAGCCCCAGAGCGGGGTAAAGTGCAAAGGGACTCCACTAGCAGATGCTGGGAAGCAGCAAGGAAGATGGGGGGCTCCAGACATGTGAAGAGCCTGGTACTGGCCATGCTGATGTTTCCAGTTGAAGTTTCCTGCGTTGCTCTACCCTGCCCTGCTGTCTGCCAGCGAGAGGGCTTTGCTTGCTGGGAACAAGTGGTTATTTGCACATGGCTCGGGAAGGGCTTTTACATGGTCCCTGGTTGGGCTTTCCCTATAATAAAATCATTTTGCTGTTCTGGAAAGAGACTCTTGTGCGAGCAAGGATTAAAGTGTATTTCAGGGTGTTTGCCTCATGGTCCATGGCATGAAGGGAGGTACAAGGGAAAGGTGCTGTGTCTTATTTAAAGGCTCAGTAGTTGAAATGTCTTGTGTGGGCTCAGGAGAGCAGGGATTTCTGCAGGCCTCCAGAGCTACGGACCTCTGCAGGTTGCTGGAGCTAAAATGTGGGGCTGAGGAGGAGGAACCCTCAGGTGGGCTTGGGGGTCTTGCAGACTCCTTGTCACCTCAGAGGTGGAGGGAGTGATGCACCAGTGAGCATCTGAGATTGTGCTTGGACACCAGTGTAGGATCCAGCACCATCCTTTCAGCTGTGAATAAACGTATTTCCTTGCTGTGCATGAGGCCCGGGGTCTCCAGCAGCTGTGGAGATGCAGGAGGCCAGAAGCAGTGTTTAAGAGCTAAGGGAGATGCACTAGGAAATTATTAGCCATGCATGCAACATCCCTATGTGCTGCAAATGGGGTCTTTACGAAGTCTGTGCTGAGCCCTTGGAGGTCTCTTGGGCAAGAGCGGTCTGCGTGCCACGCAGAGCTATTATTGGAAGGGGTGGCTTCACTGCCTATCATCCGGCTTTGCTGAGTTAGCTCCGTGGAATGTTGCCAAACTCAAAGTATCTTTTCCTCGGCCGTTGCCAACCCACCTACTTGGAGTGGGTGATGACTGGTTCGTTCCACAGCTCGGCTGGAATAAGCGAGTGTCCCTGTGGGAGGGTGGGAAGAGGGAGCGTTGCAGGGTGGCATCTCCTAAGGGAAGAAGCAGGTTGCTCGGGAGACATGTTCAGTATCCCACTGCTATCTCAAGAGGGTCCTGCTCGGCTCCTGCAGATGCCCTTGCCTGTGTGTTGGGTTGGGCCATTGCTGCCTGTTGACTTGGTCAACACCCCCCTCCAAGGTGCTGAGGGAGCTGTGTGCAATGGCAGAGCCCCTCTGCCTTCACTCTTGGGGTGTGTGGGGAGATGTAGTTCCCCTCTTGGCTCCCGATGCTTGCTTGCCATGCTCCTGATGGGGTGGGAAGCAGCATCCTTTGCACTTGGCACAGGATCTGTGCATCCTGTGGAGACGTGCTCCTCCGGGGGTTGCTCCCTGGGGCTCTGACAGCAGCCGTGCTGGCAATGCTTGCAGCTGCCAGCCCCCCTGCTGCCACACCAGCCGCGGATTCCCCTCTGTGCCGTTGCTAACATAAATCCCCAAGTCCCTTTCGTGTCAGACATGAAGAGGTTGCTTTGCAATGAATGAGGTTGTTAGGTTTTCTTCAAGAAAAAAGCATCCCGTCAGCCCCAGCACTGCTGCTCAGAGGGCAGGAGTGTGAAGGATGTAGAAGGTGCATGTGGGGAGAGAGGAGGTATCAAAAGGAGGTGAGGAATGCTCAGATGATGGCCGACACAAACAGGAATGCTAGGAGGTACCTAAGGAAAGAGAAAAGAGCTGCAGCGCAGGCACCCAGCCTTGTGGCCAAAGGCCTTAAATCTCTTTGGCAAGTGCCCAGGATGCAGGAGGGGAGGATTGCCCCTAGCAATGAGAATCCCTCCTCCTGTGCTCACAGCCCTGCTGCTAATGAGGCTGAGAGGGAGTTTGTAGATGAGCTGTACTGCACTGGGGCATGAGGAAAGGAAAGCTGGGGAGGAACCGGGAGTCTGCTTCCCTCTGGGAGGGCAGCATCACTCTGGGTCAAGGATTAAATCCATTACAGAGAAGCACTTGGGGGAAAGCCCTGGACACATGGTGCATATGGAGGCTGATGCATTAAAACCGCTTCCTGTGGAGATCTCTTCCCAGTTGGAAGGCAGGGAGAGGGCTTGGGCACAAAACCACGACCAGTAGCTGCCTCCAGCACTAATGGCTTTGCATTTGCCAGCAAGCTGGGAGCAGCCTGGTCCCAGCCTGGTGCCGGCAGGTGAAAGAAACCCTTCAAACCCCATCCCTTCCCAGCCAGGGCTGAGTGCCGGAGGCAGCGGAGACCCTTCCTTTTGTTCTATGGGCTCTGGAGGCTGCTGTGTAGAGCTGCAGCCTTTGCTTCACTGGAAGGTTATCAAACCCAGTGTGCTTGTTCCAACCATTTCTTCTTGTGTTGATCAAGGACAAAATCCATTTAGACAGAGGGGTCCTGACCAGCTCTAATTGTAACAGAGATCTGCGTTCCCTGGAAGGTCACATTCCCATGCTGCACCCGGCTGTATGAGCTGCCTGTGCATGAGGGTATGGGTAGGTGTAAGCAGGCATTTTCTTTCTGGGTGTTCTAATAACAGGATGCAAAGAGCCTCCCAAAGCTTCCCAGATGAGCAGACTTTTCCCAGAAGGTGCTGGAGGTGAAGCAATCGGCCATTTCTGATTTGCTTTGGAAAACATGGAGTTTCACTCTTGTATTTTTTCTTGTTCTTCCCTTCCATCTTGCATCCCCACACATTTCCTTTTATTCCCCCCTCCCCTCTTCCTCCTCCTTTTCATGAGCTATTTTCAAATGCCAGGAAGGGCGAGATCTGAGGGGAGGAGGAGTAACTGAAAGAACAACAACAAGAAAAAGGGTGGTGAAATTATTTCACACATTGACGGAGGAAAAAAAAGGTGTGGGTGTAGGGAAAGAGAACAGCTCCAATTCCCACAGGACGAAAAGCAGCTTCATTCATTCCTCCATGCAATCCTATCAGGTAGTAAGGTTTGGTTACATTTACAGCTGGTCCCTCTTGCTTTGTGGCCCTGACCTGGGACAGGTTTGGTGTCAGGGCTTTGGTACCAAGGGAGCCTGGGCAGGAGGATGCTGAGTGGAGAGAAAGGGAAGGATGAGCTGCTGGGAAACCTGGCTTTGGATAAAGCCAAGCTTTTACCCAGCTTAGCCCTGGGAAGGGTTAGGGGAGATGGTGTGAATAGCGCCAGCTTCACAGGAAGCATCTCTTCACACAAGGACAGTATGTTGGATGATTTCCCATGTTTAATAAATAGGATTAAGCCCAGCAACAACAGTGCTCATTGAGAACTAGGAGTTCAGGTCCTGATAAACTCTTTAGTTGGCAAAATCTTCTTATGCTCAATTGTTTTCTCATTTAGCTGGGAAAACTGGAAATAGCTGGTTTGGCTTGATCCGAACCAATCTTTAAATGTGATTTGCTTGGATCACTGGCCACACTGACAACTCTTGTAGCCACTGGAAAAGGGAAGGAATAACCCAAATCCCAAAGGCAGCTTTTCTGAGCTGCTCACTGCTGTGATGCTGAAGATAATGCTGGATGCTTTGACTGTCCTGCACTGAAGACCTGTCTCCTTCACACTGTTGCCTTTGGTGAGCTTTGGAGAAGACCCTTGCTGGTAAGAGACTGGGAACCGGGCAGCAGCATTCCCCTGCCTGTCAACCCCTGGGTGAAGCCGGGTGCTTGCAGCAGGCTGGCATTTCACACCTTGGCGAGGGTGACATTTTCCTTGCTGCATTTCCACATTGGAAAGCTGGCATTTCACCCCAAGAGGAAGCTGGTATTTGTGAGGCAGGGCACTGGTATTTCATTCATTGTTACCATCCAGTGATTCAGACAAGGTCTCTTAGCCAGAAAGGTCAGCTGGGGCTTTGCTGTTCTTTGCTGCATTTCTTTCCTTTCTTCTTTTCCCCCTGAGGGAAAGAGGGAAAAACAAAGCCAAGCCATGCACCAGAACCACTGATTGCCATTTTTCTTGCCTTGGAAATGAATGTCTGCTATGCTACATAAAAGCTAAGGCTTTCCATAGGCTGTCTTGCAAGGCTGTCTCTTGTTAAGGTCCTTATTTTGCTTGGAGTTCCAAAGGTGCAGCCCAGAGCTGGTACTTGTGCCAGTACCGTGTGCGTTGCGCCAGCGCTCGCCCTGGTGAGCTCACCATTGCTCCGTAACTTGGGCTTCTTGGGCTGAAGAGCTGAGTTGAAGCCCAGATTAACCTTAATATGTTTCGAGGAGCCCAGACCTGCACCTTTTCTGGCCAGACACTAGGTTTTCTCCCCAGTGTTGCCCTGAGGCAGGTGATTTTCCATTGCCCATTCCACATGGGCAAGGGAAGAGGAGCAGAAAGGCGAAAGAAAGTGCAGGTCCTCGCTGTGACTGTGGGGCTCTTGTTGGACTAGGGCAATATAGACACTGCCAGGGCCTGGGGGACGTATATAAAATCAATGAGAAGCTCTTAAATTGTGCCTGAACCTTGCAGAGAGCAGTGTGGGAAACAACGTGCTGGCTGCAGAGATGTATTTGCTGCCACTCCGCGGGCTGCGGTACATTCATTAAGTATCTTAAAGATGGATACACCCCCCATTTCACCTCCTGCGAGAGCCTGGGAATTTATTTCCTCCTCAACCATGCCATCAGTCACCAGTGACAGCACCACTGCGGCACTGCACCGTCAGAGAGGCGCAGGCCTTGGGAGGGGACTGTCTTGGACCCCTGTGTCCTGGTTGGGAAAAGGGGACCCCATTCCCTGCTATTGGGAGGAAGGGTGTCTTGCACCAGGAATAGTTTGATGAGCCTTTAAGAGCTGTTCAGGACCCTGCAGCTGGGTTCTCTATCCCTTTGCCATCCAGCACCATGTGCATCTAACTCTAATCCGGTGGTTGATGGTTCCTCCTCTGCCATGTGGACCTGGTCCTCTCCTTGGCATCCTACCTCTGCTCCCAGCCCTGTGTTGGGATGCTGGGAGCTGCCCAGCTCCACACTGTGCATGTAAATATGAGAGCCCAAAGTCTTCGTGGGAAAACTGTGCTATGCCTGACTGGATGCTTGTAGCTGTTACTGGAGCAGCCAGACAGGAGCAGGATGAATCCAGCGACCCGCTCAACATCTGAGCTGCTTGGCTTTTCCTCCCTCCTTCAACTGCTGCGTCAGTGATGCTTTGGGCTAGAAAGATGTGACAGGGCCATTTAGCAGGATAAAAGCCCAGTTAGAAGGAGCTGGGTGACCCTGGGACCCAGCCCTTCCTAGACCCCATGGCCTCTGCTTTCCTTCCCATGCTGACATCTCCCCCTCTGGTGCCTTCTGCTGTCAGCCAAGGTGCACATCAGTTGGTGTAAAGACCTGGGTTTTACTTCTTCCTCTAATTTCTTCTTCCTCTAATTTCTTCTGATGCTTTTAATTCTTTCCCCTATAGCAGCTGGGAACCCACAGATTATCCCCTAAGAGCAGAAAAAAGACTTGTCAGCCTTCTTACACTCTCCTTGAGATGAAAATAAGTTCCTGAACCCCTTATAATGCTTTATTTTCTGCTGCTTCTGCTACTCAGAGTGTAATTTGACTGACTAAAGGATCTTGAAGCTAAGAAAAGAGGAAAGATAAAGCAGAGCAGTAATAATAACGACAAAACCTGCTCCCCAGAGGCTGTAAGGGCCTGGAGGCTCAGAGGCTGGCACGGGGGTAAGTGTGAGCCGGGCTTTTGTTCCCCAGCTCTGGAGGCCGGTGCTGGGAGTGGGGACAGTGGCTCTGCAGAAATGGGATGTTTTTCAGGAGAAGGAGGGTATTGTGTCCCCTGTGATATGGAAATGAGCAGGGAAGGAAGGGCAAGGAGAGAGGATTTCTGATGGTAATGAGGTTTTTCTTGCCTTGCCTCCATCTCTCCCTTTCAAATGGAGGACGGGGTTTCAAGGGCTGTTGTATTCTCCTTGTTTGTCCTGGTTTTTTCTAACCCCGCCTGTTGTGGGTTTTAAAGATAAAAGATGGGAGTTGCAATGAGGGGGAATTTGGGGAGGGCTGGGACATGCTACAGGGGATATGGAGCTGGGGATGATCTATGAACTCTCATAGGTTGTGTGGGCTTGGGAATGTTTTTCCTCTCCCATCCCACAAGCCTCAGCACTGCTGGAGATGGATGTGACCTGCTAAGCTGGAGCAAAGGCTGGTGATGAAGGCTGGTGCCATGGCTGAGATCACAGTGGTTGTGCCATCCCCAAGCACCTTGTCCCAGCTCTGCTGTCCCCCTCCACAGCCCCTTCACTGCTGGCATCCCCAGGCTCCTATAGGGACACCCAGGACTTTTGGATGTTGCTTGTGAGCAGCTTTATAGCACCTCACTTGGAGGAACAGCCTCTCCTCCCCTTGAGATAGCTGGAGAGCATTCCTCCAGCTCCTAACTTAGTGGCTGCAATAGTACTTGTGACTGTGCAACAATTGTACCTTATTTTTAGTTTGAGCTTGTCTAGATTCAGCCTTCAGCCACTAACTCTGGTCGGGCATTTATCTGCTGCCTTGACGAATGCTCTGCTATTCCAAAGCTCTTCCTCATGTAGGAAGCTGCATCGCTTGACGGAAAGGGCTGGGCACAAATTTCCTGTGCAAACAGTTTCTAGTGGAAAACTATTTGTCATGTAAAACCTGTGCTCTCTGCTGAAGAAATGAACTTCCTCCTCTGAACAGCCAGTGCTGCAAGCACTTAGCTCCTGGGGGAGCAAGGTGGGGAGCGGATGACTCAGGGGGAGGCGACGCTGAATGAGCAGAAGCTTCCCAGGCAGTTGCAGGGTTGCTGTTGCTCACCATGTGCTCCACTGTCAGTGCTTTTCACTCGTTGTTGATGTGCAGAACTTCACATGAGCCTCCCAGGGCAGCTCCCATGGGACAGGAGCTGCTTTCCCCTCCTGCCCCTCCTGCCCTGCCTGCCCTGCAGCACAGGACCACTGCAATATGGCCCATTTCAGAAAGTGCTGATTCAAACCCCAGTGCTGCTGTGCCGGGCTCTGCAGGTCAGGAGGGCTCGCAGGTCTAATCTGCTATTGAGGCTGGAGCTGGAAGAGAAGATGCCTCATGGTGAGCTTTGCTGGTGTTTGTTCCAGAGCTGCTTCATTTAGCCAGGGCTCTGGAGCTGTACTGGTGGTTGCTCCCCCCTGCCCAGCAGACACTGATGCTCAGCAGTTTGATTTTATCCTTCCTACTGTTATAAGAAATGACAGTAAATCCATCCCGTATGCACAGGACCGCGTGGCGTGTTTAAACAATCGTTCGCATCCAGATGTGAATAGCTTTGGGGTGTCTCCTGACAATGTGGGTTGGTGCTGGATGTATTACACCATAAAAGTTAATGTTTGGAGTCTGACATTCAATCCACAAGATGAAGCTAGCGGTTGGCAATGAACTCTGCTGCGTGGGGCAGCCTCATCACCCATGGGTGCTGGGACGGTGTGTGAGAAGAGCTAGGGATGTCTCCCATCAGACGTTCCTGCAGACACCACTGTTTAAGAGCTGCCATATACAGCCAAGACTACCTATACAGCTTATCTTCACCTCCAAAAAGCCCTGGAGGGAGGAAGAGGGGGAGTGAGGGGACATGGCAGAGGAAGATAAGTCCAGGGAGTGGAGGATTTGTAGGGAATTAATGGGCAGTGAATTGGCTTTATGCCCCGGCAGGTTCCTATTTCCCTGGCACTGTGCTGGCTCATCTGCATCCCAGTGCAGGGAGGGAGCATCTCCTTGAGCATGCCAGCCTGCCATGTCTGGACCACCAGCTGCCACGAGCCCCTGAGCACAGGGAGCCAGGGTTTGCAGCTCTGCCATGCTTCCTTGGGAACTTTGGCACGCGGTGGTGGGAAAAGCAGAGGTAAAGGAGGTTACTTCACTGCTGTCCCATTGGTGATGGGTGTCTGAGGGAGATGCTTCATTTTAAATCAAACCTGTATCAAAGCGGAGATGGCTTCTCTGCTGCTTGGGGGTATGTCTGAGCTCATACCATAAGGACATCGTTTACTACTTAAAGTCATCTCCTTGTTCTGCTTTGGTCATCTATGCTCGAAGGGCAACCCAATATCTGTTCTGCTTCATACTGCATAGGTCTGAAGGAGCTGGATCTCACTGTGCCTTCTCCTCTGGGCTGAAGCGGTGGCCAGGCTTTGGTCATGCCCTCTGAGGGATGCTGTCTCTATAGGAGGGTTATTTTTGAGGCTTTCTTGGGCACGAGGGCTGAAGAGCAGTGGTTTGCTGCTGTGTCTGTCGGCACTGGGGCAGGGTGTCCCCCCATCACCTCCCCCTGCACACCTAGGACTTCCCTGTGGGAAGCTGGGATGCGCTGAGGACTTGCAGTAGCATTGTGGCTTTCCTCTCATGGGGCACACAGAGGCCGTCGCCTCAGCCAAAATAGACGTTTTCCAGTGCTTTTATTAACTCCAGCTCAGAGATAACAGCTCTTCTCCTTGTGCCTGGAGAGCACTCTCAGCAGCAGCATAGTGACTGCTTAAGTCCTTCACGGTGGCTGCTGTATCCCCAGCACTCTGCACCAGGGAGTGGTCAGGGCTCCAGCAGTCTGCGAACGTGACAACGATGCTTAGAATAGGGTCAGAATCATCCCGGATGGCAACAAACAAACCCCGGATGCTGGGTTTGGGAACCACCAGCAAGGGCTGAGCTGCCTGGGGGAGGTCCCCAGCAGCAAGGGAACATGGTGGGATGGTCACCTGCAGGCCAGACCCTGCTCCTGCAAGTCCTTTTCTTTGCTCGTATTCCCTTGCATGCGCTGGGATGAATGAAATGGACTTTGCAGCCCCAAATCCTTTAATCTCCAATATCCTTAACAGTATTAGCCAGACTACAAGAGTCATATACACAGTAATTGCACTCAGCAGAGGACACGCTCAGAATTTCACGCTGGTAGGAAATGTATTATTCATTTTGTCCTGTCTTCCACCCGTCTACACAGAAGTACATGGGAGTCATGATAAGGATACATTAAACACGCCAAGGAATGTCATAGCTGAAATACAACATGCTCTCGCAGCAATTAACCTGGTCAGGCTTGCTGGAGCTGCTCGGGGTGAGATCTGCTGAATGGGGCGTTTAGCATTGATGCAGATATTCACTTTTCATCTATTACGTATCCTGAAGAAGCAGGGCAGTGCTGGGCTCCAGTGCACAGGTAGAGCTGTGGGGTGTCTCTTGGCCATGTGGACCTCTGAGTCTAATTGTCCCAACCTCCAGCAAGCCAAGATGGTCCTCTGCATGCAGAAGGGGTCATGGACATTGGTGCTGCTCAGGAACCTGCCTTGGCCCTGGGCAAACACAGCTTCTTGTGGGTTGTGGCTGATGTAAAACATCCCCTTGAGGACCTCGTGAAGTTGTTAAAGAAGCTTCTTCATCTTAAGTCTCCCAGAGAAGAATCTCAGGCTTTAAATCCAATGAGGTAGTTAATGTGAATGGCGCAGCAGCAGAAACAGCTTGAGCTGGTGCTAAGTAAGTTAGGCTAAGCGATTAATATCCTTTATTTCTTTCCCATGTGAGGAGCCAGATCCTCATCTTTACAGCTGGATGTTTGCATGCCCCATGCCCAATGCTGGTCCTGTTTGCAGAGCTGATAACTGATAGGGAGAGGGCTGTATTATCTGAGGAATACTTATGCAAATGAGCACAATGGCTTAACAGGAACACCTGGAGAAATCTCCAAAGAAAGCACTGTAAATTCCCCTTCCCTTGGATTTATGGGCAGGTTTCTCACAGATATTGATGGTTTCCCAGGCACATTGTTGCGAGTCCTTAGCACAGATTTGCAGGGCGTGCTCCAGGAGCTGACGAGGCACTGGGAGAGAGGAAGGGTGATGGGGCAGCCCTGTGTTCACCCTGGGCCTACAGCTAAGCCACTGAAGCACATCTCTCCCTCTCCTCCTTTCCAGGTTCCTCGCCTCACTAGCAGGTCCTTGCAAGATTTCAGCTCTGGTAAGTGCAATAGCATTTCCTTCTCGCTGAGAGCGTGCTGGGGCTAGAGCATCGCATGAGGCTGGAGGAGCAGTGGGACTGGGCACCATCACTGAGGATGTAAGAGCCTAAGCAGGGCTGAGGAGCCAGCTCCTTGCGCCAACAGAGGCCCGTGTGCTAGTGCAGTTATTTCCCTGTCATATGAATAGTGGCCGGGATACTTTTATCACTGGTTTTCCATAATCTGCAAAGGGAAAGTGAGGGAGCATCTTCATAGAACCATAGAATCCCAGACTGGTTTGGGTTGGAAGGGACCTTAAAGCTCATCCAGTTCCAACCGCTGCCAGAGGCAGGGACACCTTCCACTAGAGCAGCTTGCTCCAAGCCCCTGTGTCCAACCTGGCCTTGAACACTGCCAGGGATGGGGCAGCCACAGCTTCTCTGGGCACCCTGTGCCGGCACCTCAGCACCCGCATAGGGAAGGCAAGGAGACATTCTTTCTAATGTCTAATCTAAATCAACCCTCTTTCAGCCTAAATCCATTCCCCCTTGTCCTATCACTCCATGCTCTTGTAAAAAGTCTCTCTTGAGCTTTATTGTCAGCTAGTAAGCTTTGATGGATTGGAGCCCAAAACTTCAGTTGAGTAATTGGTGTGATGACTGCAATAAAACCTTGAGAGGGCTCTGTCATCACAGCAGCTCTGGGTGGGATTCGGGGGACCTTTGGAAGGGTAAGAGGGTGAAGCAATGGGTAGGAGGAGAGTAAAACCTCCCAGGGGACTGCTGCAGAGGAGCCAGGCTTAGAGGAGCATTTAGGACCTGGAAGAAATGTGAAAATCAGAGGCTGCAGTCCTTTGCTGTAAGCGAGCATCGTCACCTCTAACCTTTACAGTGATAGGCTCCTCTCAGGCCACCCACCCTGCCACCAGCCACACTGCTTGCCTTCTGCTGGGGCACACAGTGGGGAGAAGCATGAAGTTTCCCCTTCCTCATGCTGGAGTCCCCATGCCATTCCATGTTTGACATTTTCACGCTTACAAAGTCCCCGTGGGTTTTCTAACCATACACTTAACCCAACAGAAAGGGCCTTGCTGCAGTACTGGGACAAATTAGGAGGACTGCCTTGCAAGCAGCAAGGCTACACTGTGTTGTGTTGTCTTCGCCTTTCCCCTCTGGATGTTTTTCCTGTTAAGAAATACGTATTTATTAAAAGAGCAGCTTCTATGTTTGACACTACCTGTTGGGGTGATAATTGAGTCCCACCAAAGGTGTGGACACCAGCCTTGTGCCCAAGGCTCTGCTGTCATTGTCCCAGGTTGCATGGTGCCATTGAACCTGAGAGTATCTCTTGTCTGTAACAGGAAATGGTTTGCTAGTTGGGGCTTAAATATGTCAAAGGGAGGAGTGCTACGGTGGTCTCAGGGGTTTAGGTGTTGCTGGTGTGACTTTGCTCTGGGACAAAGATGCTTTGGGACGGAAACAACCCTGCCCAGGGCATATCTGACCATGGCAAGGAGCAAACAATGGCAAACAAATGACTGCAATAATGGTTGCTTCTTGCCATGTTGACCATATATGGTTTTCCCAGTCCGTCTCTGTGGTTTTGCAGCTGTGTTGTTTGGTGGCTCCCTGGGCTGTTGTCCACGTTGGAATGTTGGGATGCAAACTGCTGCTCTGTGTCTGTGTCACCGGTGGTTGTAAATCCTGGTTCCTGAGGGTTTGATGTCCTCTCCTGCTGCTCTCTCCTTGCACCAGCATGTTGGGCTGTCTTGGCCTGCAGTGCAAGCAGTGCCCCTGCCTCAGAAGCTGCTCCAGCACATGGAGAAACTCTAATCAGCACTGAAGGAACTGGCCAAATGACTTTTCCATGTCAGGGCCGTGTTACGCTGGGAAAATACAGCTCTGCCTTCCCAGGCAATTCCTGCAGGAGCAGCTCTGACACTGCTCCAGTGAAGCGCTGCAGAGTGGGGACAGGCAGGACAGGACCTGCTTGTCCCCAGAAAAGAGGTGATGGAAAATGGCCTGGAGGAGAGGCTAGAGGGGGAAGAAGGGGCAGTGGTGGTAGGACTGCCTCTGTTGAAGCGTGGTAATTGGCTCATGGTTGCTTCTCCCCGAACCTCTTACATCCCTCCCATTGCACATCTATCCCCAGACGTGGCCATGTGTGTTGGCAGAGATAAAAGCTGTCTTCCCACACTGGGCTCTTCTCCCCCAGCATCCTTAATCGTGAGCCAACATGGCAAACAGCCTTCCAGGGAGATGCCCTAGGCTCAGCTCCTTGCTTTCCTCCCTGCCTCCTGCCTTTTGCTTCCGCTCCTACTTCCCCCAGCACCCTAAGGGCTCCCTACAGCCCATCACGTGCCTCTGATAAATGTGCTTCATCTGCACCCAAAATTAATCACATTGTCATGCCAGCAGAGGAGGAGGCAGCTGCACCAACATGCCTCCATCTCCGACTAATTTATCACAGGAGCTGGATGCAGTGCTGCTCCGCAGCTCCTACCGCATGGGGACACACTCCGGAGAAGCAGCTGATGCCAGGAGCTGGGATGCCAGGAGAGGTGCTGGGAGCTGGGATGGCTGGGAGTAAACATGTCGAGAGGATGTCTTCTCCTCCTTCCCGCAGCTCAGATGCTCACTTTCAACCAGGAGGACCTGGCAGGAGGTTGCTGGGTGATGCTGCTGGTGGCAGCCTGACTCCTCAGAGCCATCTTGGACCTGGGAGCTGGAGGATGCTCAGGAACCTGGAGCAGGAGACTACTGAGGAAAATGGATGTGAAGAAATTATTCCAAGACTTCCAAAACCAAGGTGTTCAAGGATGGTGGAAGCGGAAGGCGCCCGGCCAGGCTGACGTGTCCTCTATGTTTGATTACTACACTGCAGCTCGACAGAAGCAGAGACTTCACCGGCTGCATGCACACAACAAGCTGGGGTCAAGGCACAGGATCTGCTCAGGTGCCAGCTCCTGCTACAAGACATTTGGGATGGGAGCTGGTTGCGGTGTTCACTGCTAGTGTTGCACAGGGAATGCGCATCTTTTGGGGATCCATATCATCCTTCTTGCTCATTGCCAGCTACTCCTCTCCATTGCAGAGTGGGTTTGACTGGGCAGACCCTCTTTTCCTCAGGCCATCCCTAGGACAGACATGGGTTTCTCCGGTATATTCACTCTTGTGGCAATTAATTACTGATTCCAGACCAGATTTGGCTTTGGAATGCTTGTTAACTAATTGGATGCCTTCCAGCAGTCTCTCCACGATGGGAAAGTCATGCGTTCCTTGTCTGCTCCCTGATTGCTTTGTCCCGCTGCAGTCAATGGGAGCACCTTGGAAGAGTTCTCCTGGGGCCACTCTCCTGCAGATGCTGACAACGTGGGGTGCAAAACAACAGGCAGCAAAGCAAAGCACCGTGGAGATGCTTCTTACTGCTGGTGCACTTCAATGGGCTCTGAGCCAGTGGAAGAGGCTGCAAACCTGCTCTGCCTGCTGGTCCGTGAGGGTTTCACAAGCTCTGTCTTTGCAGACGTTGTCAGATGTGGTTTTTTAACTTGTGGCCTAACAGAAGCGCAGGGAAACCACTGTACTTTGTGACCTGAGGCTCTGCACTGCCCACATTTTGCTGTCGTGGGGAGAACTGGTCCCATGTTTTTAGAGAGAAGAGGTTTTCATCAATAAAAATTGAGCTGCTGGTGCTCCCAGCAGCTCACCCAGAAAAAACAACGAATTACTTTTGTTAAAGCCTTAAATCTTAACTTGTAAGGACATGATCTCCTTTGCACCTGCAGTAAGCTGGCTTTTAGATAAACACAGTGTTTTGGGGAAGGGAAAAGGGTGTTCTGGGTGTCCTTCCAGCTTGTGCTTGTAATAGCCCCAATGGGGTTGCTGCCCAACAGGCACCAGCAGTTGTGGGCAGCTGAGCAAGAGTGGGCAGAAAGCTTTTCCGCCCTCCTCATCCCATGCTTTAGAGTGGTTCTGGGAGCTGTGCTTGTGCCTGTTTCAGAGCTCTTGGGATGTGTGCGTGGCTGTGAGCAGGAGGCACGTGTGACCTAATCTGTTCCTGGGCTGCTGCTGGTGCTGGGAGAGGGCAGGACCTGCTGCCATAGCCTGGCATTTGCCATCCCCTTGGCTGAGAGAGAGCCTGGGTACTGCTCAGGGAGCACACAGGATGCTCCAGGAATGACACTGAGCCACCTCTGCAGAGGGAAGCACTCATCTGCCCCCAGAATCAGCTTTTCCAGTCTCCAGACACTGCCAGATCTTGGGAAAAGCCAATAGGAGCTCTTTTGAAGCACTTTGCCATGCTCTGCAGCGATTGCTACAGAGGTGCCCAGGCCTTTTAGGACTTCAGGACTTAGGAGTTCAGTTTCTGGAAGGACCTGCTCCTTAGAAATTCAAATGAACTATCTCTGCAGATCCCCATGTACCAGCACCAGGGCAACGCTCAGGACCGGAGCTGACACCAGCAGATTTCCCACTTGCTGTTTCCTAGGTGCAATAACTGTGCCACAAATGGCATCAGACTTAACTATGCATTAACAGCCTTGTTTTCTGATCCTTCAGTCATTTGTCAGTGCCAAGAGACTGGAAGTGTTTCCTTGGGTGTAGTCTGGCCCTACGGTAATAAACTGGAGTGGCATCAGAGGCTGTGGATGGGCAGGGATTGCCAGAGGAGCAGGGGATGCCACCACATCCCTATCAGCACCAGGAGATGGTGCTGAGCCATTCCCCACCAGGCTTTGCAAAACAGCTTCAGGTCAGGTTTGTGGCATCTCCTGTCCCTCTGTCTCTTGTAGGATCGATGTGGATACCATGGATTTTAGTGACATTGTGGCGATGTTGTGGAGAGGGCTGTGCTGTGAAGTGCTCTGGAGCTCTGCCTCTCAGGCTTGGGCATGGTTTGTGTTTCCTCGAGGCTCTGTGCTTTTGGACAGAGCTGGAAACAGCAGCCTCCCTGGGGGGCCGGTCCTGGCATGCTCCAGAGCCAGCTCAAGGGAGCTGGAATAACCTGATACGACTCTGCAAAGCCTGCTTTCTAGTCCCTGTAATTAAACACCAAGCTGTTGAGTTCTTTTATGTGTATTCAAATTGAAACTTGGCAGGCTTGAAGTCCAGGGAGCTGGATTCGGTGACCAGGAAGATCTATTGTGCTCTTAAAGCAAACTCCATTATACCCTGTCCAGGATGGGCAGAGATCTGAGGGGGACAGAGTTGCTTTTATGGGCTGATGAGATTGTGTAGGAAACTTTGCTGTGTTACTGCTGATACACAGCCCATGGGCAGGAGTGAGTAGGGGCTTCCTTAGAGATGGGGTCTTCAGAAGCCAAAAGGAGTTCCCAGAGCCCCTAAGGCACGTAGGGCCATATGTGAACCTGTGGTCTCAGGGGGAGAAGAGGGCTCATGCACTGGAGAGATTCCAGGCAGTGCCTGAGCTGAGCTTAAGTGCAACCACCTCATCCCAGAGGAGCTGGCAGGAGATGGCTGAACCATCCCCTTTCCTCTGAACCAAACCCCTAAACTCAAGTTTTGTCCATCAGAAGCAATAATGCACCAAGAAGTAAATGTCACTTAGAGGATTTATGGGAGACATGCTTTGCTGGTCTCCCTTTTAAGGTTATACTGAAAATCAAACCACACTTTCCCCAATGGGGACCATCAGGCTGTCACCATAAAGAACGTCCGCCTGCATCATGGAGCCACACGCATGTGCATGCACGCAGCATACACAGGGATGCAGAGGCAAGGCAGCACAAAAGGCTCCTCTCGCTTGGCTGGAGAGCTGAGGAAAATTGTTATTTTTACACATATATTTTTATATGTCAATTTCCTGGCTGCATTAAAGGAAAAACCAGAGTTACACAAGCTCAGGAGCAAGTTCCCAGTATAAAAACCCAGCGTGTGACTTCTTTATGCAGCTGAAGCACAAACTCATCGTGGCCATGGGCAGACGTGCTTGGCATGGCTCAGGTAGAGGGGAGAGCTTTCCATCCTGGTAGGACCCATGAGCATTTGGTGCCATCAGCTTGCAGGGAGTGCTCAGCTGAGGTTAAGCAAGGGATGAGCTTGGCTTTGAGTGAATCTTCCTTTCCCATGCCGAGTGCTGAGGCAGTGATTTGGGGTCTGGCTTTCCCCAGTGTGGCTGAACAGGGCTCTGTGGCTTGGGGATGTTTATGGGCTCTGACAGTGGAGCTAATGTGATTAAGGTCTTTCCTTACCTTCCACTCAGTGCTTATTAACGTTTCCCTTCTAAGGCATTCATGAGCACGGCTCCGTCTCTCCACCGTGATGAGGGATGGCTCCCCAAAGGCTGTGGGTGCTGCCTGGCTGGCCATGGGGCAGCGCAGCGAGGAGATACGGCAGGGAGAGCTGCCACCCATTTGGAGTCCTATTTATACCAGGATGGGAGCTCTGGGAGGGCAGCTGCCCTGGTTGAGGGAGGGTGAAGCTGCTTAGCTGGTAGCCTGTGAATGGAGACCTACAAACAGCTTCTTCATAGTGTCACAACCCCACCCTCTGCACAGGCAGGGAGAGAACCCAGTTTTGGAAGCCTCCTTCCCAGCTCTCTCAATCCAGGGCCACGAGAGATATTTTTATGTGGTCTTACAAGTAGGTCTTGAGGCAAATCAAAGCGGGTATTTCAAAGCCTGCATGCGAATAACCCCTCTGTGTGCCACACAGAACCCTTCACTCTTGGCTCTTCTGCTTCTTTGCTTTGCTCTGTGCTCTTCTTCTGCTCCATGTCCCTCCTGGGGCTGCCTGCAGCAGGCTGCCACCAGCATTGACCCCTGCCCAGCCAAGTGTGCTTGCGGAAGGTGCCTCTAGACCTTCCCTGCTGTATCCCAGATGGACAGTGTTCATGTGGCCTTCTCATTCAGGGGAAAAACAAGGACTGGAAAACCAACAATATTGGTTTTAAATACAGCGTTTCGAGAGAAACATCCAGTGCCACAAAAGGGAATGTTTGGGTTGTGTCCCATGGCTCAGCCATGGTCCCTTGTGCACTCATGGGGCACATGGAGCCCATCTCCAGCCCAAGGCATGTGGAAAATGACAAGTAGGGATGTGGAGTGTTTAGCTGAATTAGAACCAAACTTTGTTGTCTTTTTAGTCAGAGAATGACTGTCAGTGTCTTTTAGAAACCAAAACATGTCAGCCTATGTCGAACCAAAGCAGAAAAGCGTGTTTGATTTTATTTTTCCTGAATATTTTAGTTCTTCCACCAAGGAAAAGTGAATTTCCTATGGAAATTGCATTTCCTGTTTGGCAACAGGTTGTTAACATGCCAATCAGCACTACAGAAGGCTGCTTTTCCAGGGGCTAATACCTGAAAATTGACTGATTTCAATATTTAGCATATTAGATGCAGCCTCTGATTCAGCTTTTCTTCTGCATCATCAGGGCTTTTGTGCTCTTCCTTTCTCCCATGTGGATCCTCCAGAGAGCCTGGCTCAGCGGAGCCGAGGAAAGGCTCTCCTCTCTATCTGTTTCCATGAAACCTCCAGGAATTTCATCTCTCTGAGATTTCCAGCTGTCACTCACACACTGTTGAATGTGACTGCTGAGTCGGGGAGTAATGAGGGGAGACAGACAACACGTGGGGCACGTGATGCACAGACTTGGTGTTCTTAAGGAAACCATACCAAAAATCATATAAACCCCCCTAAAAACCCCACTTTTCATGGGTTTTGCCTTGTTCTGGATGCAGGTTGCTGTTGGTGTGGTCTGGCCTGGGGTGGTGACACTGGGTGGTGCTGTGGGCAGGATGGGTGCTCTCACACGGGCACAGTCCTTCTGCTGTGATACCGTGTCTGTGTTAAAGCCACGGCATGAGCATCTCCAGCAGTGCTGTGTGGTTTCAGGGCAGACCCATCATCTCAGCGCCATCCTTTAGAAATAAAGGAGATTTTCATTAAAAGCACTAATTATGCTTTTATATTATATATGTCTATTACATTGCAGGATAAGGTGAGATGTTAGCAAAATAGTGGAACATCCATTAACATACCTGTTAAAATATTGAGTGGTGCTGCCATGAGATGGACTTGGGCTGATTGCTGGACGTGCTGCCTTGCCTTGGTGTCCTGCTCCAGGACACATTGGTGGGACAGGGATAAAATACCCTATGGCAGGTTTGGAGGTGATGCCTGATTGCTTTGTGTAGCCTGTGTGCCCCATCTTGCTGTTTGCAAGGGGGATATCAGCACAGGGGGCAAAGGGGAAGCAGGGACATGCCATGGGATCTGTGGAGCCTGTTACTGCATCAGGAGGAACCATAAGTGATGCTGCCTGAGGCATATGGTGCTGCCTCGTGCTGCAGGCAGGAGGAGGGCTGCTGATGGAGGCTGCAGCTTCTGCCCAAGTCACTGTTCTCCAGGGTCCAGCTCAGCCCTGGGATGCTTGGTGAACTACAAAGCCACACAGTTGCTGCTTGTGCCTGCTTTTATCCCCCTTCTCTGCTTCTCTCTGTCTCTGATGGCAGGTGGCCCAGAGCCAGGCTTTTTATGCTTTTTGTCTTTTTTGGCAAGAATAAGTCTTTTATCCGTTGACTGTGAGACCGTGCTGGAAACAGAGTCCTACAGATCTTGTGGGGCTTTTTATAGCCACCTCCATCTCCCAGGTTACCTGTTTGAAGCTTGGGCTGTGCCCTGAGTTGGCGCCGCTGGCTAGGACAGAGCTTAACTTTGTCTGGAGGCAGAGATGCAGGGATGGGGACATGGGGGCTTCACCCCCATGGCATGATGCTGTCTCCACTTGCCTTGCAGTGAGTGTAATAGGAAAAGGGAAGTGTGTGGACGGCAGAAGGTAGACGTACAGCAAGGAAAACCAGCTCATTTTGCTTAATTATGACTGACTGTGACAGCCCGCATCTTTAGTTTGAAAAGTATCTGTGAGGTGCGGGCTGCTTCTCTCAAACGGGCTAATTATGTTAATTAAAATGCTTTCTTTATAGCAGTTCTGATTAATAAAAACAGTTCCAGTGCTCTCTTTAAACATGCTAACCTTCTGTTGAGCAGGAAAACTGGCTTTTCTCAGCAATTTATGACTTTTAAAACAGATTACAGCGGGACAGCCTGCTGCTTTCACACAGTAACGCTTCCTCCCCGGGGGAAGAGCAAGGCAGCCCACCACCGCAGCACCCCGCTCCCAGGAACAGACGGGGGAGAGCACTGGGGCAGCAGCGCCAGAGCAGGCAGCAACATGTGCCCGTGTGGGAGCCGCACATGGGAGGGAGGCGTTGGGGAGCTCGGTGAGAGTGCCAGGGAATAAAAATACCACTTTTTCCTCTAATTGCTGTTTATTTCCTCTGCAAAGGATGGGGATAATTAACAAGCTCCCAATTAAGAAAAAAACTACATGTAGGGGGAAAACAGGTACCGGTGCCAAGAGAGCAGGGTTTGTGCTGGAGCATGGTGAGGGGCAACGGGGTGGTCCCTCCTGCTGACCACACATGGGATGGGGCCCTTCGGAGACTCAAGGACTCTGAGGACCTTAAGTTTTGAACTGAAACAGGGGAAGTTCAGGTGGGATATAAGGAAGAAATTCTTCCCTGTGAGGGTGCTGAGGCGCTGGCACAGGGTGCCCAGAGAAGCTGTGGCTGCCCCATCCCTGGCAACGTTCCAGGCCAGGCTGGACGGAGCTTTGGCGGCATGGTCTTGTGTGTAGCATCCCTGCCCATGGCAGGGGAGTTGGAACTGGATGATCTTAAGGTCCTTTCCAACCCAAACGTTCTATGATTCTTGGACACGGTGGTTCCCAGCTCCTCACCAGAGACCTTTACCTTGCTTCCAGAGGTTTTAAAGGTTCAGAGTCTGTGTGACCTTTGGTGTTCGACTGGTTGATGTTTTGTCTCTTGGCTGGTTTGTTCATTCTTGAAGGGGTTTATTTCTTGTGTGTGGAGGTTCGAACCCTCAGAGCATAGTCTGGTGTGGGTTTGGAGAGTGGCTGAGCATCTACCACTGTCCTGTGGAGCAGCGGCTTGGTATCTCTGCAGGTAGCTCTGAAAATACTATAAGCAGGCAGCCTGGTGCATCACCAGTTGCTCATGTAGAGGGCAGAGTTATCACACACTTGTCCTCAAACACCAGTCCTGCTGCCTTGCAGGCAAGTGGCCAGGCGGGCTCAGAGGAGTTTGAGTCTTGCTGTTGTAGGAGATGAGGAAAGTGAATGCTTGTCTCTGGTTCTGTGAAATACAGCCTGTGAAAGAGGTGACGGCATCAGCTTACCATCAGCTGTGACCCCTGATGGGGTGGCTGGGTGACTTCACTGGGATCACTGACAGGGTGAGCTGCTGGTGAGGGGAGAGGGGCTGCATGGTGGCTCCAGGGTCACCACCTGCTGACACATCACTGGGAACCAACCTTATAATGGTCTTTACATGCCCTAAGCCCTCCACATGGCTGCTGCTGGCACTGCCCTGGGTTTTGGAACCTCCTCTGGGCACCCAGTGAGGCTTGGCACAGCCCACTGGGCAGGCTGCCAGCCCCATGGACTTCAATTCCCTGCTTGTCTCCTGTTGTCACTGCTCTTGTGCCCTCCATCCATCCTGTCCTTCCCAGACCCACTCCCTATCTCTTGCCATGTTTGAAGTCTTTTGGGACACCATAAGGATGTTGTATACAGGCCAGCAGGCGAGGGGACATGATGATGAGGCCCCTGCACACATGCAGCAAGGCAATGCTGCCCTCTGGCACATTGGCACCCCACAAAGCTCGGCAAGCAGTCATATAGGGAAGCCATCCAGAGCTTTCCTGTAGGTTATCCCCCCAACCTGGGGGTCACAGCTGCTCCCGTGCACCCCAGCACAGCTCCAGCCCCCCAGCACAGCTCTTTTCCTGCCCTGCGGGCTTGGCTGGGACTGGCTGCGCTCCACTCTTTCCTTCACTGCCCCATTTACCTCTGCTATATTTACATGTCTATTTTATGATTTCAATTTTTAATGCTTCTGCTCTTTGAAGATGCTTAATGCTTTGGAGTGGAACATTTTCTTCTGAGTCCTGAGTGCCAATTGAGGACAGACCAATAAATCAACTAATAACTGGAACCTCATTTTCTGCTCCTGTGGCTGCGTGTTAACCCTCCTTGTGCTGCTGAGGTTCTCCCAGTGCTTCCCATTATCCCCAGGCAGGACCCTGCTCTGTTGCTGTGCAGGCACTGCCTGTACTGGGTGTAAACAGCGCAAGCATTTGCATGCTGCCTGTGCCAGCTCTCAGCATCCCTTGCTTGGGTGGTGTCAGGTCTTCAGATTCTCGTGCTGGGCTGTATCTCAGGTGATGATTTCCAGCTCCCACCTTCTATTCTCTGCCATCACCATCAGCCCTAATGCCCCACTGCTGAAACAGCAGAGCTGGAGATTAGCAAGGCTGCCTGCAGAGGGTCTGCAGGGCACCCAGGCTGCTCCCAATCCGAGTCCCAGGAAGCTCCTCATCCTGGAGCAGCCAAGTGCCAGCTTTAAGGCTTTGTGGTGATGCAGAATACAGGCCCTCTCACGGTGCCCTGCAGGAATGGCATCCAGAGAAAGCCTCTTCCCCACTGCTTGCGCAGATGCTCCAGAGCCCAGCAACCTGTGGCAGACCCAGAGGAATCCCTCAGGAAGGCATCCCATCCCTGTTTCAGTGGCAGCTGGAGCAGATGAGCCACCAGCATAGGAGAACCAGCACTGTGAGCCTAACTGAAAGTGGCAGATCTTAGGTAAATCCTCTTCCAGCTACTCACCCCAGCCCATAAGGGCTGAGGACTTTCCACACCGCTGCCTCTGTTTGTCCAGCTCTATTTACTGCTGTCATTCATTTCAATATCATCTAATCCTTTAAGGAAGCACCTGCTTTTCCTCCCTCTTGTGGCAGCAAGTTCTGCAGGTTGCTTGCAGGGTGTTGTGCTTGAGGATTCAGTGCTACCTCTGCCCTGATAGTATCTCCAGGATACCATCCTGGAGCCAGGCTGCTGGGCTTACCTTGCTGTACTGCTTTATTGCCTGCTGAATTATGAAAGCACTGCTTGCATCACCTGGCAGATGGCCATGGAGCCACCTCTCTGCTGCTCTTTAGCTTCTGACTTGGAGATGTTGCATGCATTAGCCTCTGCTCCTCTACATCTGGAGCCAGGCTGTGTCCGAGGGCTGAGCTAAGCTGGTGTGGCCGGAGCCCTGGGGAAGCCCTGGCTGTGCAGGAAGCAGCCAGCCCTGGTCCCCTCGCTGCAGGCTGCTGCATCACTGCGCTGCTGCACAGCAGGCAAGGGTGCAGCAGAGCAGGCAGGGTGGACCCTGGTCCTTGTCCTGTGATGGCAGGGGCACCCCTGTCTCTCTGCACCCTGGCATCAATCTCTGCCTTTGGCACTGCTGCTCTGGAGGGTTGAGCAGCGTTCTGGAAGCTCCACATCTGCCTAATGATGTGCTGAAACTTCATTAAATGCCCCCTGAGACAGGCACGTGTCCACTGGTCCCCTTCCACTGCTGCAGATATGCAGGGCCACATAGTAATGAAATGAGGCCATGGTTATGCTGTTCTTCACCTTTTTATTTTAAGCAGGCTTCTCTTCAACACTGGGATTCTGCTGGGGGGCCAGAGCCTTACAAATGCATGTGCGTGGCTCTTGGCAGGGGCTGGGGCTGCAGGTATCTGGTGGCAGCAAGGGACAGGGCACAGCCAGGGTTTGATTCCTGTTTCTGCTGTCAGAAGTGATGTGTCCATAGGGAGCTGTGCTGGTGTTTGGCTCCGAGCAGCTCAATTTTGGCAAGCCAGGAGTGCCAGAGCTGGTTGGCAGAGCTCAGATTGCCCATTACCATCTTCATCATTCCCAGTGAGTGCTGGGGAGAGGATGGGGAAGGGAACAGGGCCCTTCTCCTTCCAGCCTCGCGCTCTGTTGCGCTCCAATGGCCCAAGCTGTGTTTAACCATGGTTATAATGGGCTGGCATGGTTACAGTTTCCAGACCCATACACAAATGCTTAATAACCCAGGGGAATGCTTTCTGGCTT
Source organism: Psittacus erithacus (assembly GCA_009867235.2). Taxonomy (NCBI): domain Eukaryota; kingdom Metazoa; phylum Chordata; class Aves; order Psittaciformes; family Psittacidae; genus Psittacus; species Psittacus erithacus. The sequence goes on along the minus strand of WYDI02026343.1, from coordinate 763 downwards.
GTCAACAAGGCAGGAAGGAGCTGCTTTGCCTCTTCCACTGGTCCTGTGCAAGCTGAGCATGAGGAAGCATCTCAAGGCTTCAGCTTCCTCAGCTAGGGACCTGGTAGTGGAGGGACATCACCTCCATCCCCTGCCTTCTCAGACAGGCACATTTGTGCCTCCCTGCTCTGGAAATGGAAGCAGAGGGTATCAGGGATGAAGTTTTCAGTTGGAAAATGCCTTTTTTATCAGGCTGCATTATCAGTGTGTAGCAAGCGTTCGAGTGGGAGCCTATTGAAGCAAATCATCCTGGCTTCCGTCTGTTGACAGTGTCCAGGAAATTCAAATGTGTCTCTGTGATTTGACGTGTTTTGACTTTTATGTTTTAATTTAATATCCAGGTTATATTTAATGTTTTATGATGGTTTGTGTTTGAGAAATGAAATGCTTTTTCCCTGACTGCATCAAAATGCCTGAATGTTTCCTGGGGGAAAATGTGCACTTGGGTTTATCCTGAGCCCTGTTCTGCGGATGGTTTTGATTCACTGAGTTAAGTGCAAAACAAGGAACCTCACACAGACCAGATACTGCAGTTCCTGACAGATTTGTGGCTTTTTGGTTACATGCACCTTGCAAAGGGACACCTGTGTCCTGGAGCAGGCTTCATAGGATCCCAGACTGGTTTGTGTTGAAGGGACCTTAAGGCTCATCCAGTTCCAACCCCTGCCACGGGCAGGGACACCTTCCACTAGAGCAGCTTGCTCCAAGCCCCTGGGTCCAACCT
>WYDI02026342.1:0-14777 GCA_009867235.2 Psittacus erithacus | reverse complement strand
CAAGGGGTAATGGGTTCAAACTTAAACAGGGGAAGTTTAGATTGGATCTAAGGAAGAAGTTCTTTACTGTGAGGGTGTTGAGGCACTGGCATGGGTTGCCCAAGGAAGTTTTGAATGCTCCATCCGTGGCAGTGTTCAAGGCCAGGTTGGACAGAACCTTGGGTGGCATGGTTTAATGTGAGGTGTCCTTGCCCATGTCAGGGGGGGTTGGAATTGGATTATCTTAAGGTCCTTTCCAACCCAAACCATTCTATGATTCTGTGATTCTATGAAGCTGTGATGTAACTATTGGAGGTATGCCTTTATCCTTTTGGGGGGAAAATAAATAGAAAGCTGTTTTTTATTACTCTTTCCATGTCAGATAAATGGGATTCTGTTGCTCCTATATTTTACATATAAAACAGAGAAAATCATTATCACAGGTGAGAGCTTATTTGATACTGTTACTCCCAGATACTTGCAACTGCCAAGAGGTAGAATAGCGTCATTACTTTGGCAAAGCTAAAAAGGTAGACTTATGTCTGTTAATGAGGTGGGAATAATTAGATAGATCAAAATATAGCCAAAGAACTTCCAAGTTACTGAGGCCCACAACTAATGAAGCATGATCAGAAATGCTGTGTGTCCCACTTTTAGGGGTGACCCTTTAACTCTTATATTGACTGTTTGTTGTTAGGGTGGAAACGAGCACTTACACTGCTAATATGAAAACTTTATATGGGGTTTGAGTAGTCTTAGGTTTTCCAGTGATTAAAAATGAGTTTAGGATGTCATTTGGGTCTTATTTTAATGGTATTTTTGTGGGGTTTTTTCAGTACTACAGTCCTTCAGAAAAAAAGAGGGAAATTCACACTGTTAATTGTACACTTTCCAGTTCTACTTTGCAGTAGGAATCTCATGGGAATAACTTCTTCCTTCACCCCCCAACCCAGATTTCTGGCACTTCTGAATCAGAGATAAGAAAATGTACACAGAAATTCTTATGTTATACACGTAGGAAAAGCTTGGTTTACATCCCAGTTCACTGGCTGGCTCACTAGAGACTAACAGCTCTCAATCCTACCAGCTTATGAAATTACTCCTCTAGGTTTATGATCTAATGCTGCAAGTTGTTGGTAGAGGTGTACAGGAGCTGGTTTTCCTGGTGTACGACTGATATTTTTAGTTTTATTGAAATGTCCATTCCTCCCAATTAAATGGAAGAGTGAATAGGGATTTCTCCTTCCTGAATAGTTTCAGAGTCTTTCTTCTAATAGGAAGCACCTGTGTGTTCCTGAGTCAGGAAAGGGCTAGAAATGTAAGTCTCCAATTTTATATTAATGCCCTTACATGTTGGCTATTGATTAAAAGAAGGACAAATACACTTACACTCTTTCCCCACAAATGCACGCCTCATGTTATTCCATCCTCGATACATTTTACAGAAAAGCTTTGGTTCTAAGGCACTAGCATTTTGTGTTTGGTTTTGCTTGTGATTAGAAGTCATGAGGAAATCCCATTTCCTCTATGTGTCACTGTCATGCGCAAGAATATTTCTTTCTGATGAAGTATCAACCATATTTATGTCAGTTTGCTTATCTGATGAAGAACTCTAAATTCTGCTACTTCTGTCTGAGACATGAAAGACATCTGAACCCAAAAGTGGTTGGTTTTTTTTTTCCCTCATGATCTACACCATTAAGATTGAAAAAAGAAAAGGTTTTATCTTCCATATGGGCTTTGCTGAATGAATTTTAGTCGCAGATTGAAACCCTGTTGGTTACCCCTTGTTGGATTTATTGGAAGTAACCCTTCATTACTGGTTCTGAGTAATGAACACGAATAAGTTTGAAAAAATAAAGCTTTGAAAATAAAGCTGCTTAACGTTATTTTTGTAAGGTCTTTTCACATTTCTGGTAAACAGTCTTTCCTGAAGTCTCCAGGATTCAGATTTGTTGCGAATGAATGCTAAAGAGGCTCCCTGACTGCAGTATCAATGAGGGTTTTTATTAGTCAAACATGTTTGCCCATCTGTGGTAAAAGATTTATTTCCTTAGGATAAAAACATATCTCATCCGAGCTATTTAATATTATGCTATTTTTAATCATGAGATGAGGAGGATGGAAAAAACCAGCAATATGATATCAGTTTCCTGTCAGACATGTCAAAGGGAATGTTGAAGTGGCTCTGAAATAAGTTACAGCTCTGAATGGAAGAAGGAAACCTAATAAGCTTTGAGAATGTTTTGAAGATTTCTGTAATTAAAAAAGAATATGTAATCTTCTGGAAATATTGTTGAAAACCTGAGTCACAAACAACCAGGAAGAGGAATTTTTAGTTTCTGTTCAGTCTTCATCTCAGAAAGAGTATCCCTAAGATTATTTTTGAGGTTTACTACATAAATATTTCCCTGCTAAACTGCAAATGTAATATGCAAAGGAAGAAAGTGCTATGGATGTGCAGGGCTGTTTAGGCAATGCTGAATTGGAAAGCACTGCAGATGTGCAACACAGCTTTTGCTCAGTGTTTGCTCATGGCAGATAACCTTGATAAGTCTCCTGGAGTTTTAGTGCAGGAGCACTGTGGTTGCTCCAGCCTCGACCAAATAAAATGTCTGTGTACATATGGCCCTGTCACATCATCTTTCTTTTTCTCTTTCCTCTTTTGTTCTCCCCTTCATTTTTATTTTCAATTAATCTGAATTCTTCAGAATGGCTTTTAAGGAAAAACCTTGCACTGGGAGAGGAAAACTAAAGATATTGATGTGGAGACTTGTTTTGTTTACGGAGGGGAAACAAGCTTTTAAATGGGTGACTTATAAAAGATATCCTTATTAATGAATACTGAGAATGTCACCCTTTTATTTATGAGGCTTTAATGCTATCAAGTGTCAGAGAAGGCTGTTGCAAGAGCAAGTGATTCTGACGTTCTTATTTTCAGTCTATTTCTCCTGCTTTGCTTAGAAATCTGGTGAGATTTTCTCTGGTGTTGAACTGTGATAAATAGCCTTTAAAATACACACAGACGTGGCTCATGGCTGCAGCTCCTACTTGGGTTCTCAAGAAACTTTGCAAGGATCTGATGAAGAAACCTTTAAATATTCATCTGTGGAAGAAGATCTTAAAGTGAGTCTGTGTACATTAATCTCTTGTGAAAACAAGGTTAAATTAGTGCTAAAAATACATTGCATTTAGGGACATCAGCTAGGATTTACAGCTTAGCTCACCTAATCGTCAGGCTGGCCACTTGCTCAGAAAGTTAATAAAGACAGCAACACTTAGAAGTCATGGAGTATCATCAGCAGTTTCTCAGCTGTGGGTTTCAATAGGTTATGCTGCATTTAAACAACTAATAGGAAATAGCAGACAATCCAGGAGAGGAATCCTAACAAAAATGTAGCATTGGATTAAAAAAAAAGAACTTGAACTTCAGCCAAGCAGTGGCCTGTGATCTTCTCTTGTGGGTTACACCCCAAAAAAGCAACCTTAAGTAGTGAATGATGAGCAAATTCCACAGAGGGATGACTTTCTTATCTTCAGTGGAGATTTCATAAGCTTTTTGCCCCATGGTGTAAAATGAAACAGGAGCACCTCTGGTTTAAATTTGATGTCACAGTGCTGGTTTGTATTAGTGAAGAACTGGGTCTCCAAAAGGCTGACAGCTCATTTCTGAAATCCTTGTAACTGGAGGTTTAGGTTAAATCTAAGGAAGAAGTTCTTTACTGTGAGGGTGGTGATGCACTGCAATGGGTTGCCCAAGGAAGTTGTGAATGCTCCATCCGCGGTGGTGTTCAAGGCCAGGTTGGAGAGAGCCTTGGGTGGCATGGTTTAGTGTGAGGTGTCCCTGCCCATGGCAGGGGGTTGGAACTGGATGATGTTAAGGTCCTTTCCAACCCTAACTATTCTATGATTCTATGGGGAACCAAGGAAGAGTGTGTCATGTTCCCCTTTGTTAGAGGAAGCAGTGCCATAACCTGCATGTAACAATTGCCAGGTATCAGTATGTACACATCAGCACTGGTATCAGCAAAGACAACAGTTTTGTGCTACATGTGAACATCTACCCCACTTTTATGGTTAGATTGTAGTTCCTTATAACCCAATATCATTTCTCTGAAAGTGGCCACCTGCACATTCTAAAAGAAAAGAATGATTTTGCAAAGACATGCTTGAACAGCAGAGGTTATGATTTCTATATTGTCATAACTGGTCTGCAGAAGATAACTAGGAAATAATAGTTCATTGCATCTCCTATTGCAAATAGATCATCTGTGAAAATTGATACTGTAGAAGCCAAAAGCTTGAATATGCCCCAAAAATAAGTGAAGAAATGAAGGAAGGGAAGGAAAGTGTGCCAGAGTTATTAAGAACAAAAGCACCAGCTCTGTCTCAGGAATTCTGAGAGTCAAACCATTCCCTCTTGTCCCACAGCAATTTAAATTCATCAGACGTGTTTACTGATGGACCTTGCCTATGTCTTTGGAAATCTCAGTACTCAAGAGAGTATTGCCAAAATACATTTAATAATGTCCTTCAGGAGGAGTTATTAAAGAATCTTTAGCAAACTATAAAAGTTAGTGTCTAAACAAACTAAGCACTGCTTGGAAAAGATATTGTTGTGGGGTTTGGGTCTGGGGATTTTTCTTCTTTCTTTCCAAGGACAAACAACAAACCTGTAAGAAGCTGTCAGGTCCAGCTACTATCCAAAAGCCTCCTCTGCTTTTCTAAGGAGCAGTGTTAGCAGGTTTCACTGTCAGCCACTGAATTCGAGCTCACAAGCTTAACCAACTTCTTGTCTTTTTCCAGACTTCACAAAGCCAGTCTGGCTGCCACTAGCTAAAAGGCATTCAGGTGCTCTGAGGCTTACAATTCCAGAAGAGATTGAAATGATGAAGGCATGGGGAGATGACTGGAGTAGCACCTGAGGCTGATGAGTCTGTCTGCCAAAGCTAAGACATAGAAAATGCTCATGAAGAGTGATCGTTCTCATATTTTAGAGGTCATCTGGTATAGCTGCTTGTAACAAAGGCGGTTTAATCACGACAAAATCATATACAGGATAGCACTGTGTCCCTGCACTATTGCATATACCTGCCAGATAAAAATAACTCTATCTGTTCATTGTGGGAAAAAACTTCAATAAATTTCTAATTAAGAAATGTATCTTTCTTCTCCTCTCAATACTGGTTTCTCTAATTTGCATTCTAAATAGATGAAAACATTATCACACCTTTATATAGACCTTTATGAAACTATATTGTCCTGAAAACCCAGAAATTTGCTCATAAATCACCCCAAACTCACTTATCTCATCATATTTTTTTTCTTCTCAGTGCATTTGGATGCTATTACATTACTTCATAGCAGCTTTCCAGTATCTGAAGGGGGCTTATAAGGATGCTGTGGATGGACTCTTCATTAGAGACTGTAGTGATAGGACAAGGCGTAATGGGTTCAAACTTAAACAGGGGAAGTTTAGATTGGATCTAAGGAAGAAGTTCTTTACTGTGAGGGTGATGAGGCACTGGAATGGGTTGCCCAAAGTTGTGAATGCTCCATCCCTGGCGGTGTTCAAGGCCAGGTTGGAGAGAGCCTTGGGTGACGTGGTTTAGTGTGAGGTGTCCCTGCCCATGTCAGGTGGTTGGAACTGGATGATCTTAAGGTCCTTTCCAACCCTAACTATTCTATGATTCTACCTCACCTCTGAACATTCACCCAGAAGCTGTTAGCCCAATAGCATCCATTTCATGCTTAGCCACTGTTCAGGTTAAAGTATTAAAACACCCTTGAGGACTTCCTTTTACCCAACAATTTTAGCATGAAAGCAAGGCAGAATCTGACTTATTTTCTGGGAGAAGATTTCATCAGTATCTCTCTGCTCTCTACAAAGCTTAGTGAGAGAAACGACCCTGGATTAAGCCCTCAGTAAATGTAGTCATCTTCGATTTCATTTGAGCCATGACTCCACTAGAGGCAATCTGGTAGAGTTAGGTAGGATTACAGGTAAACTCCACTGCTCTGTTCTGTGCTCTCCGGTTTTCATCATCTGTGTTTGGCTCAGAGCCCCTTCTTCTGATTTTCTACTGGACTTATTCCTGCGTTTGGAAGGCTTCATGCCTTTCCCAAATGCCATCTCACTTTTTATGGGGAAAGGCCAGGAGTAATCCCTGTCACCTTCTCACATAATGGCCCTGCTGTTTCTTTCTAGGTTCATTGCCCTTGGAGATAGATGACACTTCTTTTTGATAGTAATGTAATAAATTTATAGTAGCTGAGGATCCACTGAACCTTTACTGCTAAATAAATACCTCACCAGTGCACTCTGACATCTGGGACCAACTCATCCTCTAATGTGCACAAATATTAATCATTTTATCAGTTTGCTTTTGGAGCAAATCAACAAAACAAAAACTAGTTGCTTTTGGGCACAGTTTGCAAGAACCTTCCCAAGTTGCAGAATGAGTGAGATGGTATCAGATTTGTGTGCCCTGGCCATACGTAACCCTCTCAAGCAGCCCGTATAAACTCAAGCTATATTTTCTTCACTATATTGGGGATATCTTTGTCAAGAGGAGATAGTATGAGAAAGGGCTTGCTTTCTGGCTCTGAAGGCAAGTGTCGTAGCTGCATTCATATTCTTATGGTTAATTCTCACCCCCTTCAAAACAGAGTAACTTCGTCCATGCTGCCTATTGCAGAAAATCCCAAACCATACCTGAGCTTTGCCTGAGAGAAAGCTCCTCATCCTGGGCAAAACCCATTCTAGGAACTGTGCTAATAACTAATCTGTAGTGACAATCTCAAGACAGTGTTCAGAATTGTGCCCTGTTTCTGATTTATTAGTGAAGACATAGCTGAAGAGTCTGCAGAGAATTTTCAGGAAAACTTGGTAGTATGTGCATTTAAACTCTCCACAGACCAAAATCACTTTTGCCAAATTCTATATAAATCTCTATATCCTTGCCTGAAACTGTGTCTGCCCTTGGATATCCGTGTTTAGGAATGTGCTAATATATTTTCCACCATAAGCAGGTGCAGTAGTTTGCACCTTTGCTGACAGAGATGTTTATCATATTCATAGCCAGGGCATGCAGCAGCCATTAGATATCCAGGAACAAGAACAGTACCTTGCAAGCATGGCACCTGCTTCTGAAAAATACCAACTTAGTGAGTCTTGATTTCAGTTCTTCTGGTGGAAGGAAGGAATATGGAAGGAGAATGAGTAGCATGGAGGTGATGTGTTGGAGGGAACAAGGGTTATATGCTCTGTCACGACACAGCATGGGGATTGCGTTCAGTTTTGTATAGAGGTCTGCACACTGTTTAAGCACCTGTGGCAGAATGCAGCTCATAGATTGCAAAATTCTGTGGCATATTGATCCTTCACACTTCAATAAGCGACTAGCATGGGCTTTAAGGGCATAAGAATTGCCAAAGATACAAGCAGGTAGCTTAGACAATTTTAAACTGTCTTCCTTGACTAACTTCTCTAGAAAGCCCATATGTCTTTTAAATCTTAAAAGATTTATATCTTTTATGGTAGCACAACAGCTATATTTCTGCAAACACCACAACAGATTAAAGTGTTGCCTTCATCCTGAAAGGGCAAGTTTGGACTCCTCACAGTGCGGTTGAATTTTAGCTCACCAGGCACCCCTTTCAACTTTGTTTTCTCGCAAGAGTCAAAGAGTAATTCCCAGAGGTCATAAACTTTGTAGCAGATGTTGTGGCTTTTAAATGCCTCAGATTAGACTTAACATCGAATTATAGCTGGGAATGTCATGTGATTACCATCCTGTAAAATAACTTGGGTTTTATTCTTGTTGTTATTCCCCCATCAGGAATACAATAAAATCTTCCAAGTTTCTTATAAAGGAGGATAGAAAAATATTAGAAGCACCCTTATAATAATCATAGAGTTAGTACTTCAAGCGCTAACCCAAAGTGTGAGAGACCCTGGGTTCAGAAAGAGTCTTTCACCCTTGGTAAATAGTTTCATGGCCAAATTAGAATCACAGAATACTTAGGATTGGAAAGGAGCTTAAGATTGTCAAGTTCCAACCCCCCTTCCATGGGCAGGGACACCACACACTAAACCATGGCACCCAAGGTGGCAGTGCTACAAGGAAGTTCTGGTTTTTAACGTTTGTCACTAGCAGTTCCAAGAGGGTCACAAAGATTTCTGCTTGATGACGAAGTTCTCAAGAGGAAGCAACTCTGATTTCAGTGATCCGTGGTGTGATGAAATAGGTTTGGTTGGGCAGTTTTAGCCAAAGTACACTCAGGCACTTCAGGAGGAACAGACAAAACATGGGAAACGTGTGTGTCCTGACCTCGTAGATCTTCTCTGACGTTTTACCAGCTGTTGGTTGTCTTAATCACTTCTCTTCTTAATACATCTTTTTCCTTAAGCTTTTTGGAAGTTCTGCTTTCTACATGACTAGGCTGAGCCTGAAAGAGATGGAAACACTGTGGGTGCTGAACAAGCAGTCTCTATAGAGAAACCAGCGGTGTGCGGAAGTTGGGGAAGTAGCCTTCTGCTGCTGCTGCTTTTAACGATTACGATAATGTACCTGACTTAGTGACTTAGCAACTTAGTGGTACCTAGCAGCATAAAGAAGGCAAAATGGGCTGGCAAAGCATTAAGTGAAAGAGAACTGAGTTGCTCTGTTGTTTGCCAGCAATCTGCAGTTTTATGTAACAGATGAGAAGGAGTAAGTTAAAGAAAGGGATCTGTTTATCTTCTCTATTGAAATGGTTGAGACACAAATGCATGTAGGAAAAGGATTAGTCTGACAAAAAAGCATATGGACAAAGTTCTCTTTTACAATCTCATTTCTGAGTGATAAAAAATAAAGCAAACTAAAGGTATTTCTTACTAGTTACCTTCGTGGGTCTTTTAATTTTATTTTTTTCTTTTTAGTTGCATGCTAATATGTGACACATACCGTGCACAAAAGCCTAGTTCTCAACTCGTGCAAGGCAGTTTTACTTCATTGGCTTCAGGTAAGCAAGTGCCTATTTGCATCAGTTGAAGTTGTGGCCTAGGAATTACTGTATAAATAAAGAAATACACCACTGAAAAAATTCACTTGTGACTCTATTAAATAGATGGGGGGCAAAATAGAAGGACTCAGTAAATTAATCACTGTTCTCAATAATACAGTCCATGAAATGTTCTGCAAAGTGTATGTAAAAATTACATCAGTAGGTGCAATATTGCATTGTAATGAAATATACATTTGTGGCATTAAATTCATTTGGCAGCCATGGATAAAGATCCTACATTATTCTTACCAAAGCAGACATGAACCAGAGGAATATGTACTCGAGAGAAGCGGTGGAGTTGCGGACCAGAGGAGAGGGGAGGCTGTTTCAGCAATTTCAGCTTTTGCTTCTGATCCTGAACTGATGGCACATCAGTGACTTGAAGTCTTGGTGATGCTGGGAAGCAGCCCTCAGCACACTGTCAGCTCTTCAATCATGACTTCAGTCTGGTGGATCAGCACAGCTCAGCCAGTAGAAAACAAAAGCTACTCTGGGAAATAATTACATGCAGGAATTGCCACAGAAAGATCTCTGTTCTGAAGCAAATTACTTCCCTCTTACATCTGTGTAAATTTGCCTTGGTTGTGATAGGGATAATAGAAAGATGCCACAGGAATGTCATGGACAGAGCTGTATTAAGAGAAGGTTACTACTGTAGTATTCCCAGGGTAACTATGGGAATATCTAACTGTTAGGCCAAATTCCTCTACCCTTTTTCACCAGTTCATATCTGGATAAACTAAAGGCATTACATGACTCATTCCACATTTCAGTTGGTGAGCTATGCAGCATTTGGCTTCTTGTGTGAGAAATACACACCCATCTGTAATTGTTACCATCTGTTTGGTATTCAGGGTGTTAAAATGTAATGGAGATGAAGTCATATTTCATATTCTTTTCTCCATTTGGAGGTAAGAATGAAGCTATAACAGCCTGTAAATGCATCTGCTGGTGATAAGGTAGTACAGCTGGAAATGGGATGCTAGATTCTGCACGGTTCAGAAAGCTTGTGTGTAGAAGCTGTTATACTGCAGTGTGTGCTGATATTCTGTGATCCCATGAGATGATTGATATGACATATAACTAGGGTGGAAGAAAAGTATTTTTGCTGGTGTGATGGGAATAATAAGTGCAAAATGTCAAAGATATTCTGAAAATAACCATTCAAATTTATGTAAATTGCTTAATTAATTGACCTCATTTGTGCTTGCAGATTTTCTTTGCGTTTCCTTTGTGAATTAGTGATTTTTCATTGTACACTGAGACAATATTCCAAGGCTAATTAAACCCTTTAAAGTTATAGGTTAATATCTAATTCTTAAGTAAACACATTTATAAACATTAATCAGATCTAAATTGCCCATTTTATAAATACTGTTTTATTCATTTGCAGCTAATAGATATACTGTCTGTATTTGTTCTGCTTCAGGCTCAAGGAGTTCACGTTAGTCTGTAGAAGTTATTCCTTTAAATATCATGCTGTTTACTTTTGCACGTATTACCACTGCTGTTTTATGATCTCATAGAGATTATTGGTTAAGAGCCTGTTGATGTGCAAAGGCTGAGCTCAGGGACCCTCTCTAGTCTTGAATCCACTTCATAACTGTGATTGATACAAAGATGGTCTAGGGAGAAAAACTATGCAAGAAGCAGGGTAAGCTGATCCTCTGATAAAGAGGTAAGGCAAGATGAGCGTGTTACCATATGTAATACACATCTTGTGATTTCAATGAATTATCCTTTCCTGGGAAGCTGAGCTCTTACCCCATATGAAAGGTAGATTCAGCTTTCAGTGAAGGAGAATGGAACAGTCCTTGATGTGAAGTTTAATATCCTCTCCACATTTTCCTGTTAGCATTAACACTGGATACCATAAATATTTTTGTTGTACAAGTATCCCATCCCCCCTTGGAATTTTCTCTGTTTCTTGGGAAACACTTGCAAATACATGTGAAAGAGGGAAATGAATTTTTCTCTAGTAGGCAGAATCCATTTTTAATTCCTTATTGGCATGAATGGTGAATAAATGATGCTTCGCAAATGGTTAATACTACATGGAGAAGGTGGAGGGAGACTGGATGTTTATTCGTGGAGCACATGGTGGTGTGTTCAATCATACAATAATTCATCCTGTTGCTAGACCAGCTGTAAGGGAATTTTGACTGTTTGCATTTGTGCTGTGCTTTTGTGCAAACAAGAGTTGACAGAGGCTGTGATCCAGGCCTTGTCCTGATGTGTTATGGGCTGTAAAAGTGGTGAATGGGAATATTTCCTGTTATGAAGCATTTAGAGCCTGTATTCATTAAACAGTCAACAACTGGAGAAAAAGGAGAGACTCAAGAAAGTTAAATGGCCTGGCACACCATCATGCCTAAAATCTGCAGCAGAGCTAAGATTAACACTCAGGTCTTCTCATTCCCAGTGTGTTGCCATGTTTGCTCATGCCACAGCAGCATATTGCCTTGTATTTTTGTAACATGGACTTAAGCTAATTATTAGCTGTCAGCCTATATAGCTGCTGGGCATACCTTTCTGCTGGAAGTTTTACTCCACAGGGGCTTGTAGCATCCCTTGCCACAGATACCTTCTACATGCTGCTCACCTCCTTTCAAGTCTGTGCTAGGGAGGCTGATGAGACTCAGCCTGCTGTTGATTCTTTTTCTGTTTTAGATTCATCCCACAAACTTGCTGCTCCACTATCGTTATCTTCTGTGGCCCCACAGCTTGTTTCTGCTCTATCTGTCAATTTTTATATTCAAATTTAATGGCTGTAATGCCATAGCCAGTGTTTTAGTGTGACCCAGGTATGTCCTCTGTTCTGTTATTGCTTTTTAATTTCATTCACTGGTTTCTCAAGAAAAGCAATCAAATTTGACTGCTATGGTTTGTTTTTCTATAGACTCACAGAGCTTATTACTCACAGCTCTGATACTCTACACGGCCGGGCTTTCTGTTTCTCTGAGGTTTTTTGTCTGTTTTGCTTGAAACTCATTCTGTTGTTTAGTAGGATTGGAAATTAGACTTACAAAGCAGTAATTACCAGGGTCAAATGCTAGGAGATTGATACCATGTCTGAATCTCTGGAACTTCTCCATAACGTTTTCAAATAACTGTCAGTAGTTGTGTGCATTTATTAGCTAATGAGCTGAAATCTCTGAATGCCTATGAGCTGAACAGCTGAGGTTGCTTTATTCAAAGTATGGAATTTTTCCTTAAGTTTGTTTTCATTTGCTTTTATTCCAAGTCCATAGTCAAAGATAGGCTTAAGTCTTCAATAATGCACAATAATAACAGAGGAAAAGGTCTTTCCCTTCTTCTCCCTCCTCCCCTTTTCTCTTCACATGTACACATATATTTATATGCACACACATAGAATCATAGAATGGTTTCGGTTGGAAAGGGCCTTAAGATTGTCAGGTTCCAGCCCCCTGCCATGGGCAGGGACTCCTCACACTAGACCATGTCACCCAAGGCTTTGTCCATCCTGGCCTTGAACACTGCCAGGAATGGGGCATTCACAACTCCCTTCTGCAACCCATTCCAGTGCCTCATCACCCTCACAGTAAAGAACTTCCTCCTTATATCTAACCTGAACTTCCCCTGTGTAAGTGTGAACCCATATGTGTATATATGATCTTAAGGTTCTTTTCAACCCTAACTATTCTATAATTCTATGATTCTATGATTTTATATATATATACACATATATATGTTAACGCACACAAATATACATGAAACACAGATTTTGCAGAAAGGAAACTTAAAGAGTATTATAGCCTCTGGGCTATCTCAGGCTTGTTTGCAGTCTTGCTTCCTAGACAGCTGTGTGCAGATAGCTAAGTAAAGCACTTATGAAAATCGAAGGAGACGTATCAGGCAAAGGGATTACTCTGTTACACTTGGAGTTTTCTCCTCCATTTCATAGCTAACTGCACTTGTCTCAGTGGGTACTCTTGAATTTGTGGGCTCAAACTTATTTACTGTGAAAAGGTAAGCAAAAGCAAAAAGTTACCTGTAACAGACCTTTGAAAAACTTGGTCTAATTAAATACAAGCAAAGAAAATCCAGCTGAGTCTGTGTGAAACCGGAGATTTCTGCACTAAAGGGTTTGAAGGGCAATTTATTATTGCTTTCAGTTTATATTCTGTAGATTTGTCCTCAAGGGTCTTGGAACTGTGATCTGTTCTGAAAGGGCTCAAAAATATACCTGAATTTCTCTTTGTGTAACCACAAAATCAACTGGCTGGTGTGAGTTCCAGCTGACATTGACAAACCCTTCCTGGCATAAGCATTCGTGGACAAGTTTCAGCCAAAATCCGTAGGAATATGCCCAGAATACGTACTCAGATTGACTGAAAACCAGCCACAAGTTGGCCCAAGATCGCTGAAAGCTTTGCACATTATATCTGTTTTTAAGGGGAATGTTGCCCAGCTGTAGTCGTTGCAGATGCACTGAAACAATTATTATACCAAGTGAAAGAGTGTCCTGGGGGTGCGCAAAGATGGAGGGTACCTTTTCATCCTGTATACAACAGCAGGCTGGGAATCCCAATTCTATTTGGCAGAGCTCTAAATAAATGGACTTAGTATTTTCTCAGCCTGAACAGAGTGGCCCAAAGAAATCTTTTTTGCTGGTTCAACAGCTGTTTCCCTGAGACATTTGCTTCAGATGGGCTGCATTTGTATCCAGTGCAACAATGCCAAATATTTCTGAGAGGTTAAAAAGCCCTATGAAAAGATGGTTGTTTTTAAAGGAACCACTTATACTTGGAGAGTTGCAGCCTGAACCACTGCATTTTTCTTTATGTATTTTCAATTGTTTAATGTCACTTATCAAATTTTCATCATAGATCATTGCAAAATGGGATGAAGACATTTTTAATGTGTGTTTGTATGCATCTGGTTCAAACACTGATGGGTTGTTTTCTTCATCAGATATGAAAGAAATCCCCATATAATTTGTTAAATCACCCTTTTCTATGGCATTTTCCATGGTATGTTAAAGTAGAATCATAACAATGTTGGTTGTAAGGAAGCTCCAGAGCCAACTAGTCTTCCTGGAACAGGATTGTTGTCAAAAACAGCATCTGTGGATGAGGCCAGCTGTGTTTGACATGCCAGTATATGAAAACCTCTGTGGATGGAGGGTCTACAGCTATGTGTGTGTTCTTGTGTTAAACTGCCCTCCTAGTGGTGTGGTTTAACTTAATGTCCAGTTATATCTCTCTCATATGCCACGCTGTCACTTCCTTTTACATCTCATGCCACTGTAGAGGATGGTTTGGCTCCATGACTTCTGTAGTTTATTTTCATGTAGTGAAAGCAGAGCTTAGATTGTCCCTTTACCGCCTTTTCAAGAGATTAAGTAGTTTGAGCTCCCTGAGCCTTTCCCTGCAGCTGTTGTGGCCTAAGCTTCCAAGTATCCTGGTAATCCTCTGTTGGAGCCCCTCCATTTTTTTAACATAATCCTATTGTATCCTCCTACTATTCTTAGCATTGTTATTCCATGTTTTTGGTAAAACTTTCCTACACTGCACTGTGCTTGTTTCTTTGTTTTGGTTTATGGGAATTTCTTTGAGTGGAGAAAAATGGAAAATGTGAGAAAAAATGTTAAGAATCTGTGGGTGAATGCCCCTGTGAGCAATGGCAACAGCTAATAAGCATGTTGACAATAGTCAGGTTAAGCATGTTGACAATGGTCAGGTTAAGCATGTTGACAATGGTCAGGGTAAGTGTAAGGCAAAAGCAGC
>WYDI02026341.1:10352-46620 GCA_009867235.2 Psittacus erithacus | reverse complement strand
GAGAAGGACAGGTTGTGGGGGGAAAACAAGCAGGCTACATGCTCTGTCTAATTTACGACTAAGCTTAAACCACGACAAAGGAAGATACTTAGTCATCTGCAGGAGGAAAAGCTGCATTTGCTGATTTTTCTATGGAATTTCCTGTTCTCTTCCTGCTTTTTGGAAATTGACTCTATGTATTTTACATTTGGAGGAAAAATGTACAGTCCAATAAAGATCAAACTGAGCCCAAATCCTCTGCTTTAGAGCATGGTTCAAGACTTAACATTTCCCCAAACAGCTGTGTCACAAGATGCCAAGTAGAGCAGGCATTAATCATTTGTACCTTATCTCTGTGAGAAGCCATCCTCAAAGCCGAAAGGAAGAGAATTCTACCCTCTAGGGATAAATGGCATGTCATAAATAGTGTGAGGAACTCAGATACTGTGATTATGAGCTCTATAGAAATGCCTATAAATAAAGTAGGAGATGCCCAGATACTACAACTTACTTAGGAAAATAAATAAAGCACATAAAAATCTGACAAGATGCAAGCTTCTCTCCCATATGAGGACACTTTCATGTTCCTTTTCTACTCTGTTCTGAGAGCAGGATCTGTTGTGCAGGTCCTCATCCTTACCTTGCAGTCCCTTAAGCCAATGAAGTAAATCACCTTGAAAATAGCATGAAAGCATCAAGGATGGAAAACTTACAGGCATGCTTAACTATGTATCCTTTCCAGATTTTGAATCTAAGAGGAAAAAAAAAAGTAGAATCTGAAATTTGAGAGTATTGGAATATGAGAGTGCAGATTCTGGTATGATGGAAGGAAGAGGCAGATTGCTGACTTCAGTGGGGGCATTACATACAGATTTCGCAAAGGTGCTCAGCGCAATAATGCGTTACCTTCTGGTGACCACCCTACTTATCTGCTGGAGTGCTGTGCCATTCAGCTGGCAAGATCACTTACTAAAGAAAAAATCACTGATTGGAATTGCTCCTTTTTGCATATGATTTTTTTTTGGCAAATTTGAGGTGTTTTAGTTCTGGTTAGTTTTACTTTCTCGTCAAACATTTTGCTGTCAATACTACTCTTTTCTGAGAGGCTGCATGCAATGTGTGATGGAATTTAGTTGATGAGCAGGCTCAGAAGCTGAGGTGTATGCTTTCTGTTGGTGAGATCACTAAATCAGCCTGCTCTGGCATTGGTAATATTAGTGAGCCTTGCTAGTGGGGAAATTTGGTTACAATGTGGATATTTGAAAGGAAAAAAAATAAAACACGGCAGTGAACTGAACAGAATAGTTTTCAAATTGGAAATATTATTTGAACAGAGATTATTGTATTTGCCTAGATTAGTGTAGTATGTTTCTGGGGAGCATATACAAATCACTGTCTTATGGGTTCTGTCTTTTGTACAAAGACAAATGCTTTACGGTAAATTCCCATGATTTTTATTCAAGTCTTAGCAAATGCTTTTATTTCTGTCTTCTGATGACCCACTGTTTCATTTAAAGAAAATATTAATATTTAAACACCATTTAAAATAGAGAGGAAAGCTTGCTTTCTTTTCTATCGTCAATTTTATTTTACATCATAGTCAGGTTTTGAGGAAGAAGGCAGAAACTGAGAAAACTAAGTTTTCCTTTCTGTTGGAAGTGTAAGCTAGGCATAAGCTTAAAGTACATATGGGATTTTTATGGGCACCATGGCACCCTTACTGCAGGTTTCCTCTTCAGGATGTAGTGTTTATCCTGTGATCATGGTCTGCATGCAGCAAAAATGGAAGAAGTTACATGCAGTAAGCAGTGTAAGGAACCAGATGCCTGTTCAGTTTGGTTGTTTTCACTTGTGTGAAAACTGAAGTGATATGGAAGAATATGAGCTTGCCAAGTAATTAAAACAGGTTTATTTATGCCATGGCGTTCTACAGTGATAAAGTACAGATCTTGAAAAGGTGTTTGATTAGATGCTCTTAAGACTTGCTTCAGCTATACAGTGAGAAGTGAAGGAATATGTGCCTACCCATGCTTATTTTGCCAACTTTTTTTAAGAAAGAAAATCTCATTTTGCTTTGATTTATGCAACTGAGTGTCAATGATGTGCAAATTTTGCTGAATTCCTTCTGAAGACAGTGGGCATTGAAACTTATATCCTAAAGCAGTAGATGAAACCCAAGATTTGAACCATAACAATCTTCAGTAGTTTTGGAATTCCATTCCAATGGAATGCCATTCCAGTTTGAGTCCCATCATACTGATGAAAACTGTGCTTTAACTTTGGGAAAGTTTAGTGGCAAAGCAGGGGTTAGTAGCTTTTGCCAGAAGGCATTTCTTCCAGAAATGACTACAAAAAATTGTAGGCAGATACATGTGTAATTCTACAACTGTAAGAGTAAGAAGTACAGCTCCTGTACCTTAGAAGTATCTTTTTACTATTAGTAGTTTTGACAGGAATTGACAATTCTAGTGCGAGCAGCACAGTGTAAATGTCCCGATGTGTGGTACTCTGAATGCTAGGAATAGTGTGAACTTACCTGACAGACAGGTACTTCTCCCAGGTACACTAGGTGGTAATTTACTGAGTAGGACAGAGTAAGCTTCCAGTTCTACAGATCTATCTTTCCAGACCTGTTTGAGTGACTTTGGTGGCTGACACTTGGTGTGACATGTACTATTGAGTAGAACTCATTGACTCAAAATACATTTTCTTGGTCTTATATCTTGCTTCTTTTTCTATAGGAGATGACTGATGCTTATGGCAGTGCTCACATGGCTCATGTATCACCTGGTAATTTAATGAGTGTCTGTCTTCTCTTTCAGCCTGGATGGCTCCGCTGTGTGCATGACAATTTACTTGGCGGGTTCTTCTCAAAAGTAATAAACTACAGGAAATTAGGGCCAAGTACTTGCATTCCAGAATATTTTGGTAAAGTTATTTTGGTAAAGGGCATTCAAAGTTCATTTACAGTTTCAAGTGTCCAGTATGGTTTTTCAAAAAGAGAAATAAAAAATGACGAAACATTGACTCACTGAAGTATTAAATATTCTATTCCTATAAACTATGTCATAAATCAAGGAGACTTTCAAAACTATAGTTTGATTTTATATGGATCAATTGATTGATTATATTTGTTTTAAGTATATGTATAGACATCAAGCAATATCATTAGGTAGTGGTCTAGTGGGTATTTATTATGATCAAATACCTGCTTGGAATAGCTGATAGTTTTAGAGCAATCATTTTGTGTCTAATGGGACTGTGAGGGCCTTTGCCATGAAGTCCTGCTATCCATGTAGTGGAAGTGTCAGTTGAGCCTTGGGTTCTCTGTAATGTAACAGTAAATACTGTTGAGGGAACAAGGTTTTTCCAATGGGCCAGCTCTTTAGAGCTATATATTTGCAGATGTGTGCAAAACCTTATGATTATAAACACAGTCTGAGATTCTTGCTGTTGTTTGCAAGTACAGATCCCACAGGTGATACTTTCATCTGGTACTGATAGATGTTTGTGTGCCGCAAACAGGACAGCTTTGTGCTTCAGGTTTGTTCATATGTGGTCTCATCCTAGGAAGCTTGGAAATTATGTCATTTTTATGTTAGGATTTGCTGTTCTGTGGATGTGTCCATTTCTTGATTTGTGCTGTTATGAAATGAGCCAACAATTTCATCAGCTTGTTTAATGACACAGAAAGAAACTTCCTTGGTTGTATTTTTCTGAGTTGTTTCTTATTAAGAGATGTTGATATTCAGACATTGATGTCTTTCTGCTCTAGTCCTCAATTAAGAACAATTCTCAAGTGAAGTTATTGCAGCTATCTTTTTCTGAATACCTGAAAACTCACAATCTTAGGAATTGTTCCATTGTTGGTACCTAAGGCAAAATAAAATTGGAGGAAAAGAAACATGGAAACACTTAATCTTTGATTTAATGTATTTCACTAGCTGGGTCAGACTGTCAAATTGCTTGATGGATCCAAAACAAAGAGCAATGCTGTGAAAACATGTGGAAAGACAGAAAAGGTTAAAAGATTTTCTGGGGTCTGTGCACACTGAACAGTCATCAGTTCTGTTACCAGAATGACTTTTGGACTACATCTGAAGATGCTAGTGAGAACATGCCTTTCCTCTAATTAAATTCTCATCTTTGCCCAAATGGTTGAAAGGGCAACTGTCTTAAACCTTTGAACTTTATTTGTAATACAAAGCTTCAATTAGATAAAAGACAATAATTAGCAAATCTTTTATCTTTGGGCATAATTAAATCTTTAAGGAAGGACATCTTAATCAATGACTTGTAATGACAAGTTCATAAATAAATTAATTCTTCCAATGAGTGTCTGGCAGAAATCAATGAGTGTTAAAAGAGATTCAGGATGAGGGGGCACCACTATAGAAACGCTGTAGCTCAATTACACTTGATTTAAAGATTCTCATCTATAAAGTATTAGCTTGTTCAAAAGATGATGTATTATTTAAAGAGAGATTATTAAAATATTAACCTCTAATCTTGGAGAGCCTCTTTTTTGGATCTTCCATCTTTGCATATATATGTATATGTATAGTCAGTTCGGTGCTGTCCTTGTTGAGTCCTTATGACAAGCTCTCATTACTGAAAGTAAAACTTGTTTGAACAGACTAGATGTGTGCAGCCTCATTCACTTCACTGGTAAGAATTTCCCATTCAGGTGAAAACGTGTAATTAAGCTCAATATGTATTAATATCCTTAGTCAAGAATTACTACATTTCTGTTCATTTAGCACTTTCTGTGATAACAAAGTACATAACCATTAACTCAAGGGTTTTCTCTTGGTATACGTGTAGTAAAATGAAGAAATAAGCCAAAAGCATGATTGGATCCGGTCCTCTGTCCAAGAGCTCTTCTGACCAGGGTGTTATGTGTGAGGTTTTTAAGGGCTGGAAGCATCTTTTTGCTGAATGGAATGCAGCAATAGCATACTTATTAGAAGTGCTAGTGGAAATTAGATCTTTTGAATATTGCATACAATAGTGTTGTTCACCAATGGCGTTAGTAAATACTGTTTTGCCTCCTATCTCTCACTTAATTCTGACCTTCTAGTTTTAGCTGAACAACTATGATGGCAGCTTTGCACTATTTACGTGGTGCTTTTATTAAATCATGCTTCTTTCCTTTTCCATTTAAATATCACATAGGTGTTTGTGGATATGTTATTTTGGTGCAACACTTGGTACCGGCTGCCTCTTTCTCCATCCTGATAATTTAAAGTTAAACTAAATAAAAGACAAGTATTCCTAGGTGAACTCCTTCTTTCAGAGTTTTGCAGCATTTAGGGTATCTCTGAAAATAACTTTCTACATTCAAATTTTGAATGTCTGAGCTATGAGAATTTTGCTTGCTTTCCTATCCATCCTTCCTGCATTCCCTTCCCACAACAGGTAGCAAGAAGTTTGATGCAGGTAAGCGGAGAAGTGGTACTGTGGCTCTTCCTAAAGTGTTATCACCATTGGACAACAGGTGTGCAAGCAGACAGAATAATAGCTAAATCACTGCTGTTGAATTTATCTTGGTTTAAGGAGACAAGAATTAAGAATAGGCACTCTCTCCTGTATTTTATTCCTCTATATCAACTGGGCCCCTTGTGAACAAGTGCAAATGGTCTTAAGCATGCTGATTTTTTCCAGCAAGCCTGGACTGCCAACAGGTTGGGAGCTGCAGTCTCCCTGATCTAGCTGGCAGAGCTGCAGTAGCTGAAAGGCTGCTCTTGTGTTTGGTTTGCCTGACAGCCAAGAGGAAGGGCTGTTTGGCCTATCTGCATGTATAGGTCTGCTCTAGTCACAGCTGGTGTTATTTCCTCTCCATCTGGAAGACTGAGCAAAACTAGACTAAACATGTGGAGATATTATGGTGGAGACAATCTGGGAAAGAGAGGTTAGGGTGTTGCAGTGGAGAAAGATCCAGGACGTGCCAGAGCTTGAGGGCACAGAGATGCTGCAGTGTAAGAAAGTAGAAACTGAGAACACTGCACTTAAAAGGAGATAAAAGCGTGCAAAACTGGGTTATGTTAGACTGCTGCTTTGTCTCTTCTAATTTAGGGAATGAGAAATTCATTAGTTTCATACTGCCCAGTAGTATTAATTAGTTTCTCTTAGTGCAATAATAAACTTCACTACAAATACATGGCTTCGAAAATGATCAGTTCTTTCTGCTGTTGTTTGGGCCGCCAAATATCAGATAAAGTTGAAATGTTAGCAGTTTCTGATCTGAAACTTGTTAAACCGCACAACAGATGGAAAGTTTTGTTCAGGTTATGGGTGTCCAGATCTGCCACTGGTTAGATGAAAGGTAGCATATGCTTGTGACTGGTCTTGATAGATATCTCTGTAGAATAGTGAGACAGGTTTCCCATCCTTGTAATCCAGTAGCCCTGCTGCTGACAACCAGTATCTGCTGCCCTTCACACATTGTAAAGATCAGTTGCTATCCATGCGAAGCTGTGTTATAGCTCAGAGCATCTTCGGACAGATTTTTTCACAACCTGAGTGTTTGCTGTTCTTCAGAAGGGTGATAGGAATCTAAACCTCTTGCCTCTTCAGATATATTCTCCCTTCAGAGCTGTCATCCAGGTTGTCAAAACTTATCCTTAGCAAGTTTCAGCTTTAAAGGTCCTCTTATCAACACCACAACATTCCTGTCTGTCCCATTATGCCTTGTCAATGTCTGTCCCAACATGCCTTTGCATGTTTCATTTGAAGCAGCCTAGGAATCTTTTGCTAAGTTCTTCAAAGGAATTTAAATAGTCCTAATGACCATATTACCTTACAGGCGTTTAAATGTTTCCCCAGCTGCTCGATTCAATGCGGTATAAATTGTAAGCCTTTCCGCAGTAATCTCGGCATTTGTTTGGGAGTTAAATATTAACGTATTTCTTTCTTTCTCTCAGAAAGTAGGCTCTTGCACCTGCTTCATTCCCTTCAGGGTTTGTTACAAGCAAATACTGCTTTTCTTTCAAATGCTCTGGGTTTTGCTGTCTGTGTGTGCTTTACATGAGGTTAATTTGAAGAAGACTTTAACAGGGCCTCTGTACATCTTGCAAACATGCATTCTGTCCAAACAGAGATCTTAGTTGGCAAAGGGGCTCCCAGCTGCATAGGTAATCTCTAGCTGAGCACTGGATTTGATGCAAACAGATTAATTTAGTGTGATACCTTTCGCAAGGCTTCATTCTATGTTACTATTATGTACCTTTTTTGGCTTGCTGATACTTTATGTCATTCAGGAAAAGAGGAAAAAGCAAAGCAAAAGCACAAATGAAAGAAACAAGTTAGTCACTTATATGGACTAAATACTGGAAGCAATGTAAGTGGCTAAGCCACTTACCAACAGACTTACCATAGAATCATAGAATAGTTAGGATTGGAAAGGACCTTATGATCATCTAGTAACAACCCCCGTGCTATGGGCAGGGACACCTCATGCTAGACTACATACCATATGTATTTGTTGTTTAAAGAAAAAGACAGACTGCTTCCCACGCATTTCAAAATGAATCTCAAATGTATTTTTATCATTTACAATGATTTCCATCAGAGGATAATAGAGGTTTAATGTCTGGGGTACTTAATGGTCTCTGATGTGTACCGTAATAGCTATTTTAAGTGTAGGAAATACCCTAATAAGAAACAGTTTGCTAGTGTGCTGATCTAGTTGATTCATATCATTGCATTCTCTAAAATAATAATTGAAAGGTATGACAATAGAGATTCTGATTAAACTGTAAAGCAACTGATAAAACTTTGCTCAAGTTAGGTCACTTCGAAAAGAGCTATTTTTAAAAACAAACCCTTAATTTCTAACATCTTTTTTTGTGTGACCTTTTGTTTAAAATATTTTGTGATGAAATATTTTGTGACCTTTGCTAAGTATAGTAGTTGATGAATTGAAATACTCTGAATCTAAAATAAAGGAAAAAAGCTAAACCCAAAACTTGCTAAATATCTTTTAAAGAAAGTAGTACATGGTGACTCAAGATTCTAAGAAATATCTATCTGGTTGTAGAAGTAATTTTTTTTGAAGTAGGTATTTAGGTCATTAACAAAAGGTAAGCTTATGAGTAATTTCCTTGTCTTCCACCTCCTGGCATCCCCTCTCTAACCTATTGCTCCCTCAAGATGAACAACTGTTGTGTCATTCCCTCTCCAGTTTCTTGTTTCTGGCAAGGAAATCATAGTTGCAGTGGCTTGTCCCTTTCCCCTCCTCATTCAGTGTGTCCTGTTCTGTCCTTAGCCTGTAGTGCTTGACAGCTTTTCTGCTGTATCCTCCTCATCTCTTTTCCTTTATGTTCCTGTATTCACAAACTTGTTAGACTAATGTGCTTGCTCATGTAACATCATTTGGTGTCTGTCCCACACACCTTACTTTCCTTCCCTATACTTAGAGTTTCTTGAAGGATTTATTTTATTATAAGCTGCAGTTCAGCAGAATTCTTAAAAAGAATCCAGTCTCATCTGGAATAAAGCTACTGTTTTTCAATGTTCCGGGATTCATGAGCGCATAACTTACTCCAACAGGATCTGTATTTTGCTTTTCAACTGCCTGTCTTTTCTTTAGTGAGAGTCCTCTGCCAGCCATGTCATCTATCATATTTTCCCCTTCAATTTTATTATATTATAATCTGTATTTGTATGCATTGATTCTGGTTTCACTGTATGTTTTATATAGTGTTCAGTCTTGTCTTTTGTTCTACTTTGGTTATTTTCCTAAAGCAAATACCACGTTTTCCTTAAGTCTACAATTCAAGTCTTCTCACTTTAGTTTCCCAATTCTAAAACTCACGAATAGTCCCTAAAATTCTGATTTGACTGCCCATATGCTTTGTTTTTTCCCCAGCAGGGCAGTAACTAACTGTATCACCCTGCTGTAAAAACTGACCTCAGCATTTCCAAAACTCACTGCAACATATGGGCTAGGTATACAATGTAGAATACTTAGTGTAGGGGTTTAAATTTCCTATGTCAAAAGTAGTGTTTCCTACAAAACTTGTCATTGATTCCTTTTAAGTTTTTTCTCAGATTGTCAGCTGTTAGTATTAGGCTGAAGCTTTGATCTTCTTACTGGATGGTTTAGTTGTGCTTGAAGGTGCAGTAAGCTTTAAAGGTGATAGAATCTGATCCAACCAAAAAAGCCTGTTTCCTCATCAAAAATATTGTTCCTTAAATTCTGTTCACTTTGGTTTTCAAAAATTAGAAAAGACCATTTTAGAGTCTATTTGATGTAAAGTGAGCTTTGTAATAACTCTGAATTTTTACAGGGTGTTTTAATCTGAATAAATTCTGTGACAGCTGACTTCTGGTCTTGAAGTCTGTTCTTACCTCAGCTTTGTAGCAGATAAACTGAGAACTTAGTCCTTAGTAGCTTCTGGATACTTTGGGTATGGGGATGTGTTAGTGTGGTGTTTTTAAATATTTACTTTAGACTAAAGGATCTCCAACTCTGCAGTCAGGCCATGGGGACAGCTGAGTACTGAACATATTAATGTGAATGATGGTCGCCGCACCAGTGGCATCAGCTCTGATGAATGTCAGGGAGTTACTTTTCTGCCAAGTCTTAACTGAGGACTCAGTTTTCATTTGTGAGTGCAGGGCTCTGGGGCTTCTCAAGGATGTTATGTGCTTTCATTTTCATTTGTCCAGGATGGGAAATCAGCACTGCTTGGAAAGGGTGGCATATTTAACATCCCACCCACAATTAAACTGGTGCCAATATATGGGAGTCAGCTTAAATATATCCCCCTACTAACTACTGATACAGACTGGTGCTAAATGTTTATTTTGGCTCAAAGGGACACTGCTGAGATGTAATCACAGCATGATTTTGTTTCAAATTTTCCATTCAGTGCATAGTTTTCCAGCTGACTGGCTTGGCTGTGTGTTTCAACAGATATATGTATATACATGGTTATCCAGTGATCTATATGAAAAATAACAACATTGCCTTTACACATTATTAATACACATTTCTAAGTGAATGACTGACTTAAAAGGTTCCTTGCAGATGCTACCAAAATGGTCTGAGTTAGAAAAAATGAGAAGTAAAAACTGCATGTACTGCTAATTATTTATGGGTTTTGCTTGCCTTTTTTAGGCTACTTGCTGGCTTTAAGTGCACTCTGCTTTTGGCTTTTATGCAGTTGTGCAGTGGTGCTGGACTCTAGCAGCTAAAAGATGTGAATATAGTGGAGTGGCTTCTCCTTTAATGATTACAAAACCATAATGTATTTTTTCTAGTAAAGGAAAAACTATGTTTCAAATGGATGTGTTGCTTTTTGATGTTCTGTAGTGGCCCTCTACATTACAACTCCGCCTTCTGGCCTTGTAAAGTAACCGGATGTTAGGCCTGGTTATACCCTTCTTGCCTTTTGGAAGAAGAAATATTTTATGAACACTAGCAATAAGGGCAGAAGAGAAGTTAACTTCTCTAATATTAGGAAGTTGTGTTTCTTGTGAGTTTATGTGTTCATCTTTGATCTGAGTGTGGCAATGTCCTGAACTGACCTGTCAGTACATTATTTGCAATTTTACATCATGATGTATAGATTGAGATTTGTAAATCACTTAGAACTAAAGGCGTTGACTTCAAATCTTCATTTAGAATCTCACTTTCTTAGCACCCATCTCTTCAATATTGAGAACTGAAAAAAACCCCTTGAGACATCAAGGGTTTTGACCAGGGCACAAGCAAATTGATAGAGTTATATTTGAAGACGCCAAAATCTCTTATTACTGGTATACAAGGGGGATAGTCATTATAAACAGTTCAGGAGTATGTTCATTGTGATATTTAGCACAGTGGGACCCTGGCTTAGTCAAGACTTGAGGCAGCATTAGAATAAATTTTGCTCTAGAAAAGGTAAACCTGCGTAAGTAAACTAGGCCTTCAAATTTGGAATATGGTGATAAGACAACAACAGTACCTTGGGACTGGGAAGATGGTGCTTGAGAAACAGATATCTGAGTTCAAAACCCCAGTTTTACTTTTAAGTATTCCTTATAACTTTGATCATCTTGCAGTCTTTCTGTCTGGTTTTTGGTAGGAAAAAAGCCCTGAGCATATGGGAGGAAAAGATTAATTGAGAAGCAGAAGACTGTCTCATCTTTTCTTTCACGAAGAATGTATCTGTTCTCACTTTTAAGTCAACCAACAATAGTGATGCTTTCCCAATTATACTCTTAATGCAGGTGGTGCTATGGCTACCGCATGGCTGTTCTGTAATTGTGAGGTGATGATTGTGTGATACCAAGTGGGATGCAGAAAGGAGGTTAAGCAATGCTGGATTGGAGGGGAGTGGTGCACTGATGCAATCTTCTTATTATCTTGTGGCTGAAGTGAGTTAGCCTCCTTTCAGAGACCTTCATGGAAAAAATGCTGCTGTTGACTTTCCAAGTCATGAAGATATCAAGAATTGGGTTTGAGGTGGGTTGTTAGCTTGCTTTTTGTTATAGCCCTGTTTCCAGTACCAAGGAAGAGAAACAACTGAACTTCAGGATTAGTTTTACTTTTAGATGTATTAGATGTGCTTCCAGCTTCTGTGGAATCTTGTATGTGGCCAAAAATATTTTTATGATGCATTTTGAGTAAAATTTGGTACTTTGCTTTCCTGCAAAATATTCCTTGTTTCTGTAATAAGCACCATCTGAAAGGACTTCAGGCACAGCTATATAATAATATTGGAAATTACCTGCATGTTTAGCGAAGCTGATAGGGAAGGAGGGGAATTACTGAATAGCTTTTTGGGATTTAGCACTTAACTTTTTTCTTCAAAAGTCCTTTGAGAGGAGAGATATGGACAGTCCTCTACAAGTGACCACAAGAGAACTCTGAGATGCTTATCTTTGAAGGATGTGCTGATTTAAAAACTTGCATTCATTAATGTCCCAGTCATCTTGATATCCAGTCCTAAAAGAGCTCCTGTGTTCAATACTTTCTTGCCACTTTAAAAGATGTACAGGTCAGCTGAGCCATTCTGGGTTTGAAGTAGACTTGTGTAAACTTCATGAGACTTGATGGCTCTAAACCAACTTTATAGTCAGATTAGAATTTAGAAACAATTGAGTTGCTAGAATACAGGAACTTTCAAGGTCTATAAATCCGAGCATCTCTGACTTTATGGGCTCAAGCCAGGCACAGATGCAATTACTGAAATGGGTCCAACAGTTCATTACTTGGGTATGAAATATGGGCACAAAGTTTAGGGGATCATGGATTATAAAATTTACATTTGACACTACTGTACATCCAAGTCTAAATTTTGGAATTTGGCTCAAATATACCTCAATTGCAGCAATAGTACATAAATACTGGGGGAAGTGAGCTGGTGATAGAGCTGTAGTACTATAAGCTAAAATCCTGAGAATGGGACTGCTGCCATCGCCTTCAGTGGAGCCAGAAAGTATTTCCTCATCCTTTGATAATTAGAGTTGGCCATGAAGTCAGTCCTCCATCTGTATTAAACCTTGGGGCCTATACTAAAGCCAACCGTGTATATGTGGCTTTTCTTACTCCAGAGTGGTTCTAAGATGTATCCCAGGTGTATAGTGAGGAGCTCAGCTGCTGGAGGAATTGGTCTGGATTCTTTCAACCCTTGTATGCATTAGCAGGCATGAGGGAAAGAGGAAGGAAGGGGGTAATGACCAAGTGCATTTAAGGATGATTAAACTGCAAGTGGGCCTCAGCAGAGACTGACCTATCTGGAAGGAAGTATTTCAGACCTTCAAGGACTGGACTGGACTGCTACAGAAAGTTGTGTTTCAGAGTTTATTATTGGTCTCATGAGTATGATGGTGCCTTTGATGTTGGCCCTTACAATCAGCAATGTGTGCTGATAGTGCCTGAATGAATTGCCTAAATTCCTGCAAGAAGCTGGTGGTGCTGCAAGAACTGCTTTAACTTAGGTTATCTGTGATTGTAAGTTAGTATTATAAACCCCAGACCTCACTTCCTCCGACTTTCTTTTAGGCGATGTCTGTATCAGCGACTCCTGCAGCTGGCTGAAAGCAGGATTTGCGCAGGGCTGAGCTACACTGTAATGCTTGTTGTCACTTTCTGAAATCCCCAGAATTGTGTGTTTTTCCAACAAAGTAACCAGAGACATAAAAATCAACGAAGGAAATGGTTAAGAGACTGCAGGGCAGTCAGAGGGCTTTGGCTTGTGCCGCCAAATATTAACAGCTATTATTTGACCTCTTAGCCAATTAATTTTGGCCAGTGTAAAATTCCATACACTAAATCTGTTTACGATACGTCACTATTCTAGGCATCTAATACTGTGCCAAGACCTTAATATGTCTCTGAGCAGAGGTCAAGTCATGGCCTTAAAATGAAGACTTGAAATATAATCTGTGTGTGGGTGGGTAGCCTGATGTCCCAAAGGAGCTTATGAGTTCCTTTTCTATTGCTGTATGATCTGAAACTCTGGTTGCTGCTCTTTGTATTACCTTCTTGTATTTCTTAATCAAAATAATCCATTTTGCAGCTCAGAAATGACCTCTCTTTTTCACAGTTTGGCTGTAGTTGTGTGCGAGCAGTAATCTGTTGTCTGTGTTGTGCATCTGTTGAAAAACTCATCTTGTTAGATTTCTTCTACAAGTCTAAGTTATATCAGTCTTGTACTTTGGGCTGAAAGAGTTGTACCCTGGTCATTCTACCTGTGTTATTCAGTCATTTAGCACTTCATTTTCCTACCTTTAGCTTTTGGGCATGAATTTCCCTTTGTTGAAGTCTATGAATGCCAATGGAGTAGACTGGTTTTGATTTTAAAAAGCTTCAACCAAACAACAACAACAAAACCAAACAAAAAAACCCCAACAACAAACAAAACTGTTCTCCTTGCAGTTTGCAGAGTGAATAGTATTGGTTGCTGTGTGGCATCATATTAAGAATACTGGGTTGCACTAAGTTCAAATGAATGCCAGTTACTTCTGCAGGTATATTGACTGGATTAAAGCCTAATTTAGTTCCTTTAGTTGATACTGAGCTGTATGTAACTGGTGTTTGATTATGAATCAGATGAACTGGTACATAATGAGCCCATGCTGTGTGCAACACAGCTCAGCAGCATATAACCAGTGCCACATAAGTGTGCATCCTATGCTAAGAGTTTCAGGGCAGGCAGAGTCTAAATTGCATCAGTTCCTGTTAGAAGTTGTCAGACATCTGGGTAGAGGGCTGGACCACTGCTTTGCTCTCAGGAACTGGTTGACTTGTGTTTTATATCATAATGAAAGACCAATTTTCTGAGACACTTCATGGTTCTTTTGTACTTGTTTTATTAAAATCTACTGTTGGCATGTTCTGAGCAGTTTTGGTGGAGAATTGAAATGTTGTGCATGCTAAGTTAAAGGTGCCTCAAAGTAACGAGAACATGAAGTCAGTATCTTCTATTCCACAGACCTTGGATGTATTAAAATCATGTGCTCCAGACCTTGAGAAGCTTCTGTAGATGGAAACAGAATCTAACACAATGATAGGAGTTGGTTATCCAAATTTTTTTGAATCTTTACATAAATAAATAAAAATGTTTTCCTTCTTACTGCTATTTAGTCTTCTTAAGTACGTCAGTATTTAGAAATGCTGAAAAAAAATTATAATCTAGTTGGAGTCATTCACTTCAGAATGCGGATTGGGATTAGCTCAAGTGTAGGAATGCCAGATGACTGATAATTACCTGCCAAGTATTAGTGCGTCCCAGTTAAATGGCAAAGTAGTACATCCATTGGGGACTGACCTATATCTGCCTGCACAGCACCTGGTACAGCTTTAGCTTTAACAGCAACTGCCACCATTATTTGTCTGTTACACTTTTCCTTTATCTGTTGGCCATTAGAGAGGATAACACTGTTTGAAAGATGAACTTTGAAGCCTTATAATGAAGAATGCCGGTAATAAAGCATCTTAACCTGGCACTAGCAAGTTAAAGAAATTTTGAGGCCAGATCCTTGATTTGCTTAAACTTGGTTTATATTGAATTCAGTGCAGATAAGATGGTTTGCCAGAAGTCTAGTCCTTGACTAAAAGGATTTTTTTTTTGGGGGAGGTTAGGGGATGATGGTGAGGTGAGGAGTAAAGAGACCAAAATTAAAAAAGCACAAGAACAAATTGCCTAGTCATTTCTATTCTGAATTTACTTAGCCATTAAAACAGATGAGATTGTCTTTGTCTGTGATATATAGTTCCCAGCTGATGCAAAGGGTATGAAAACAGTTAATGGCTTAAAGAAGAACAATAGGGTTTTATTTTATCTAAGGAGATTGTCTTTGTAAAGCTGTTCCCTGGGTACTGACAGGTGGTGTTGAATTTTACGTGCCTTGTATACTTGAAAGAATAAGACTTTTAAAAGGAAATAAATTACAAAACCCTGTGCAACAAAGGTTGCTTCTTGAAGTGGAAAAAGTAAAGTTTCCTAGCCCCCTAATGGAGCTACATAATGTGGATTGGGCAACAGGACTGAAGCTGGACAAACTGGATGATGTATCCTGTGGGAAGTTACACTTGCATTAAATCTGATTGTTTCAGGGGTTATTTTCTAACCTGCCATGGTGGAGAGCATCAGTGAAGTTCAGACTGGAGGGTGCAGACTGCAGTCTTGTACATCTGGGCAGGTTTGGAAGGAGTGTTCCGTATCAGCCCCATTTGTTGAAGAGAAAACTCTGCCTTGCCAAAGCCTTACTTTGCTCATGATGGCAAGGGACACAAAAGCTTGTCCCATCAGGCAAGGTTCTCCCACCTTTATAACTTGCTCCATTGTGGAGTGAGTGCAACACACAAGCAAAAACTTAATTGGAGTTGTACAAGGTGTGGGCTATCCCACTATTTCAGATAGGATTTTATGAAATCTTTTCTATGATGGTAGTGAGGAAGGAGAGGGAAGAAACAGCATAGAGTGTGCATGCATTTCCAGTCTGAGTACTTGAGGTTTCTTCAGTCCTAGGAAAAGAAATAGGGTTTTTATAAGGCACCAGGCTAGAAAGAGCACTATAGTAGTTTTCCATTTTTTAATTTAACAGTTCCTTCAAACAGACCACCAGATGGTAGTGTTTCCTTTGTAATTAGAACTGTAAGTTCACAGAAGCAGCTAGTTTTGTTTGGCACAGGTCAGTCAAGGACTGCTCAATATGTTGCAGAATTAGAGTATTTGTAAATAAGGAACAATAGTAGTTAACTAAGTAGTTAACTTAGTAGTTAACTAAGCAAAAAAGAAGAAGGAAGACCATCTAACTTTAGCTAAGCGAGACAGTAAAGGACTTGGAGCAGAGGCACATGTCCTGTGTATTACAGATAAGCTGCTTGCCTGGACTCACAGAAATATCTAGTGATTAAAGCAATAAGCCATGAAACAGCCTGAGAATGTTCCATCTTTTGCAATAGCAAAAGTTACTGTTCAACTGCCGTGCTTTTCAGAAATGGTCAGAAATGGCGTGGTTTTGTTGTTTGAATGGGATGTGCAGTATCTCTTATTGCACAAAGTTTTGTTGGCAAGAGGATAGGGCACAGAGGTGATGCATTTAGGAGGTCAAAATTAGCCTGTGGTGTCTGGTCTTGGGCATGTCTCTTCACTAGGGTGTGCCGGGGGGGGTCCCTATTTTGAGGTGAGGACAAGATTACTGATAGCTATTATCAGATTCTTAGAGTGGACTAAAATATTATTCAAGAATACTGTGTTTTACTTCAACTGCGCATAGCTTTATTGACTGTTTCAAATAATATATTTGGGTCAGTGTGCCTACATGTTTTGAAAGAGCTCATTTTATTCAGTCCCAGAATTGGAAAAAAAAATTGTACCATACAAGGTGACATTTCATAGGAGTGTGAGAAAGTGATTTTTAAAGGCAGTCCTATCAGAGCTTCATACCAGGTGTTTTTGATTCATTTATGGACAGTAGGTGATAGAGAAACGCTGCAGAAGGTCACAGCAGATACTTCTTTGGTTTTTAAACAAATACCCTTAAATCTGTATGTGGTTCCTTTGTCCTTGCTTTGTTGGAATAGTCTCACATGCAGTTCTGGTTTTGGAAAGCTCATGAATGCCGGGGATTTTTAAGAGGTGATATTTGACTATTAGTAGCTGATACTTCCAATTACTGTTCCTAAAGAGTTACAGTGGAAGTCTGAGTCTGTGTAAGATATGATCATCCACTCAGAACAAGGACATGGCTGTCACGCTAACCTGTCTCAACATCTGGATGTAAAAAAATTCAGTTATCTTAAAATGAGCTGCTCAACCATTGACATTCTAATTAAAAAGTGTGTTTGCAGAATTACATTTAGTGGGCAAGGGTAAGGACTTGATATGCAGGGAAAAAAAAAATTGTTTCAGATGATTTACCCCAAATGAAGGATACTACAGATTTTAGTGGAAATTTCTAAAATATCATTATATTTGTAGAGCAGTTTCACTCTGTGCAGCATAGGTTGTCAGAGAACCTTGGCTTCACTTCCCCCGGGGAAAGCTCACAGTATATCCCTGTTTCTGTTGGGCTCCAAGATCCTTGCTTGCCCCTCCAGCCTGCTCTTCCCCTGACCAGAATTCCCTCACACCCCTTTAAAACAGCTAAATTGTGTCATCTTTTGTCTGGTTCCTAAAAATCCTTCTTTTTGCCTGAGGCGCAGATGCATTTCCGCTGAAAATGCTTTCTGCACCAGCAAGGGTATAGCCTATGTAATTTCTGAGCTCTGGGGCTGCAACATGTAGGTTTTTTTCTGTGCAGCACTATGTAGGTGAACACAGAATAAAATCTGTATTACAGCATCAAAATAGTTTGCTTTAAATGTGATGTACACTTGTGAAACAGTATCCCACAGCTTTGCAGTGTACTGGTAATTACAGAACACAAAACTTGCTGCTCAGTTTGCTTTAAAATCTATACTTCAGATGTTTAATATCACTTTAAACCAATGTCTGTTACATGTATGGGGATTGAAAAGGATATGTTTGGATACTTTACATGATCAACAGCAGCGTGTGCTCACAAGATTACATGGCAGTCTAAGATGTGTATAAGTAGACTTGGGACTTGTGTGTGGGTCTTGGGACTGAACCTTACAACATTTCTGAATTGTGGGAAGATTCAAAAGGAAAACAGTAGCAACAGTGCAGCAGAGTGAGGTTGAGAGGTGAGTATGTATACTCAGCAGTGAAAACATGTAGGATAGCTGGAACTTGCTGCACTTCTTGTAGGTCCTTATCACATTTCATCTATTCTGGGTGTGATTACAGCACTTTGTGCATCATTTTTAAACCGCTGAAACCAAGCTGATTTGTATGGGTAGAAAAGACTTGCAGAACAGAGCTGATCCTACTACCAAAGGAGAAAAGACTATCGTAAGCATATCTGCTTTTAATAATGCTTATAGAAATGCATTTTAGTTGTGTTTAAGGAGTCTGTTTTCAAGCTGCAAATGGCTCCTGTTGAATTTTGCTGAGATAACTTAAGGCCATTTTTTTTATTGCAACATGCCTCATCTTGAAGTAATCCTTTTGATTTTCTTACATTGTGCATTTGTCATTCCTCACAGGTTTAAGATTTTGTCAGTATCTATCATGTAGTGTTTAATCAATCATATGTTGATTGCAGGAAATACAGTATTTCAGCTGAGTATTCAAATGCTGCATTACTGCTACAGTGCTACTTCTGACACTTTGGTGTTACTCATTTTTAACTCAAATATCAATAGTTAGGAAAATAGGAGACATCCTGTCATCTCCAATTTTTTAACTTTATTTTAACATAATGACCTTGATTTCATTATTCTCTTTTTAGTACTATGCACATCTTTGACCTGTTACCCTGTCTTCCCCTTGAGTGATGGCCATGCACACTGACCAACACCCCAGCAAGATTTTTTCATGTGAATTCTGAAGAAGGAGTATTGTGATGCTGCCTTCCTTCTGCCTGTCTGACTTTCCTGAAGGTGGTACTTAGTTATGGTTTGCACTTTAAGGCACGCAACTCAGGTGAACAAAAGAAAAATAATTTATGTTAATATTTTGCTAATAGTGCTCAAAACAGTGACTTTAAAATCAGGATGCAATGAGCACTGTCACTGGCTAGGTTAAAATGACTCTTGTAGATAATTTTAAATCAGAATTCCTTAGCAGTGATAAAATTTCCTATTAAATGCTGTAAGATGGTTTAATAATAATCTGTGGAGAAGGAAGGATAGTGTGCTCTGATAGTAGTAATAGCAGTCAAATATACATAGCTCCTGCAAGGGCAGACCTGCATCCCCATTGGAATAGGAGGGCTCATTGCAGTAGCTCTACCTCCATCTGTGCTCTGTGCTGTCTTCTCACAGGGAGGTAGCAAATGAGTTGCTATCTCTTATCCCAGGACTTCATGCATAGTGAAGAACTCGGTTACTGTGCAACCTGATTAATCAGGGCTGCGTTTATGCCTGGGGAGGGAAAGGCGGGTATGTGAGCATACTGTTTTTCTGCCACACACTTCTATTTTAATTTTTTTCTGTAATCACACATACAATTATTACACAATGGCAAGCAACTGCTTAGGTTTGCAGAGGAAGCACAGAAAATGGAGGTTTAGCTGTCAGTATTGACAGAAAAAGTTTTAATTTCATTTCTCTCATAGGCTGAGTTCAAGTGAGCAAATCATGGCCCTTATCCTTCATGACCCAAATGACACAAATCCTTTGCAGGAGTGAGCTGCAAGGACCCCAGGAGGAGCTGTGGTCAGCTCAGCTGGCAGAATTCATTTATGCCCATCTCTGTTGCAAAAAGGTAAATGGCATTTGAATTTGATTCTGTCATAACCTCTTGAGATTGATCAGTCAGAATTAAAGCAAAATGGGAGCCGGTTTCCAGTCTTTCTTGCTGCCTCCCAACCTGCTGCTTGTCAAGATGATTCTCCTTTTTCTAATTTCTTTCCTTCAGTACAAGATGTCCATCACAGGCCTAACCCTCAGCAGCAGTGATTTTGATCAGCTACCCCTCCTTCGTTTTCAAATAATTTCCAGTCACTGTACACATTTGATTGGCGCTTTCCCCCAGCAACCTAAGGCTCATTTTGGAGTAATGGGAACACAAACCATTAATAAAAGATTAAAGAAAAAGCAAAACACCAGGATTTAAAATTCCAAACATATCTTTGTCGACTGTCTTTATAAAAGGCAGTTTCTTTGGCAGGCATTGAAATGCAATTCTTCCTACACGTTAAATAATAAAATCAGACGTGAACTTTCAGATTGCTGTGCTGAGCAAAATGGATGTAGTTCTTTTAAGTCCATAAAAGTAAGAAAATTCAGATTTTAAGAACCAAGATCACACTTGAACACAGTTGGGAAACTACAGCATGTTACCAAAACCTCATTAGGCTGTCATAGGCTCTTTTGTGCATTTCCTTTCCCAGTCTTTGAGATTGCCAAGATATTTGTGTGTAAATACTATTTAGCCCTACTCCCCCTCTTCCCTCTGTGGTACTGTTTGTCACAACATGGCAGTTGCCATGGGGACTGTGATGTGTGATGTCATATCCAGCAGTGTGACTTTGACGAGTCTGGTAAAGTACAGAGGTGGACAGAATAACCAAGGCAGCAAGAATGGAAAAATATGCAGGAAAA
Organism: Psittacus erithacus; assembly: GCA_009867235.2. Lineage (NCBI taxonomy): Eukaryota > Metazoa > Chordata > Aves > Psittaciformes > Psittacidae > Psittacus > Psittacus erithacus. The sequence continues at coordinate 26,030 of WYDI02026341.1, read as the reverse complement.
ATGAAAAAGTTTTAATAAGATGAGAATAAAACACTGGTGCGTGGGGTTGGATTTGTTCTTTAAAGTTGACCAGAATACACATCGTGGCCATCTAAAGCTTGTCTTTTATGGCCTGGAACTCACTGGTTCTAGTTTTGGAATATATGCTGTGTGATACGTCGCTAAGGAGAGACCTTTCCTCTACCAAGACAAGCAGTATGAGGTAAGCTTAGAATGAAAAGTGTAACTCTACCCCAGCTTCCAGAAAAGGGAGCATTAAATCAGACACTATAACTGCTTAGCACTTCTCTAATGCTTAACATGTGGAAATGTTATTGAATCTTCATAACACCCTGATACAAAAAAATTAGCAAGTGCTGGTATCCTCAGTTAAAAATTGCTGAATGTGTGATAATCCAAACGCTGAGTTAACTGAATAAAGTGATCCATCAAAACACGGGCAGAAATAGGATAAATATCTAAAATTTTCTTTTTATGGTCCCACATTTGTTTCACTGGATAGATTTGCCTTTAATTTAAAATGCAATTTTCAAACTTGTTCAATTAAAAGGTAGTCTCCCTCATACCAATATTATACTTTTTTAGAGACAGGTAAGCCTAGAGTTAGCACAGCATATTCATATTTGTTAAATATGTGGAAGATTATCCATAGAACTTGTGCAAATGCTTTTGTAGTGAAAGTCTGAACTAATGAGGCCAAAATGGGCTCACCTTTGTATCTGCAGATGTCTGCACATTGAGCATCATGTGTGCAAAACATCCTCTTTTCCTTTTTTTTTCTTTTTTCCCCAGAGCCTCAAGTCGCTCCCCCTTCTTCTGCATGCCATGCATGCACTAACTTCTAATTTATATCACTTCAAGTCAAAGGCCCTGATTCTCCTCTCACTTGTCTCACTCAAAACATGCTTTTATGATCAGGGTTATAATGGGAATACTGAGAAACTTGGGATATTTAACTATAACAGCGTAGTGTGTGACACAATAATAAAGATATGCTTTATTGCCAAACTGTCTTGTGTGGACATTAGGGGAATGATGCTTTTTAGTTTCGCTGTTATAAATATGCATACTTTGGCAAGGAAAAGGTGTTTGCCAGGTCAAAGTCATTGTTCTGGAAAGGAATGCAATAATGAAATAATATAAATAGTGAAGGACCCAGCACCTCCAGTAACAGTTACCAACTTTGAAGACCAAACTGCTGAATTATTATTTCTTATGTTCATGTATCAAACATAGTATATCTGCACACCATTAATTTAGTGTCAACGGTATTGATTCTCTGTGCATGTAACTCCCTTTGAGATCATTAGAAGGTCTGTTTGTGAAAGGACTACAGGCACTCATGTCACTAAAATGTATGAAGTTCATATTTGTAGGGAGTTCTTGTCAAGCTCCACATGTGGAATAAAGACTCTTAAGTGTTCAAAAAATTATCTCCAGTCTTAGTGTAAAAAGCTGCAATTTGTTTCAGTCTGGATCAGAAGAATGAGGCTTTCATCTAGTAATGGGTTTGAATTTAGGGAAAATAGGGCTGATTTTACTCCTAAACATCTTTTGTACATAGGACTCTTTTCTGTTAGAGCTGAATTGCTATTTCTGAGTGTGTTTCTCTTCCACAGTGCTAAAATAATGGTTTTGCTTTTTTGAAGATCTTTTAAAAAATGTATTGTTTTGTTAAATCTATGCCCCCACCCTCTTGACCTAGACTGGGTAAACTGAAAGTTGAGCTTAATGATGGGAAGAATTTCTTTATTTTTCATCTATTATTTCTTGCCAAAAGGTCCTTTGCTATCTACTTTCTCACTTCTTTTCTTCCCAAGAGCAATACAGAGGCTTATTTGCTATAGTGACACTTCTGAAAATCTGCATGGCAGCATCACTGTTGCCTATGGAATAGTCATCATGTTCAATTTTGTTGATCCTGTATTTGTTTGCTGGAAAGCAAATCCATCTATTTATCTTCAAAGTCTGTTTTCCCAGGTTTCCGTTCCTTAAAGAGCTATACCCAGCTAGAGCAGAGACCTTGACTGCAAGAGCTTATGATATTAATGTTTTGCTCTGCTGTTCTAATGATCAGTGTGATGTTTTGAAAGTGTTCTGTCTTGTCAGCCTTGTTGTTTTTGCAGTCTGTGTTGATTTGGATGTCAGCTATGTTTCCAATAAACTTCTGAACCCTGAGTACTTTCTAGTGGGGAAGAAAAGATGCTTTGTTTACCATGTTATGAAAATTAAAGACCAAGGACTTTCAAAAATAGGAGCCTACAGTTAAAATCCTCAGTCTATGTTTAGGTTTCTAAGACAGTGGCCTAACTTTTGAAAGGACTGAGCATCCAAGAGCTCCTGTTTGGGATCATCTGTGCAAGTTTTTAGATATTCCACATGAGGGGCTTTAGTGTTTAATATAAAATTTACTTGTAGGTATTTGGTGTTTTATGGGATTTTGATTGAGCGGAGTGATAACAGCAATAGTCCAAAATGGCAACACACACACAGTGTAGTGATGGCACCCTACAGCTGGATCACAATACAAATGTAACTCCCTTGGCTGATCTCCACATGCTCACCGTCATTATGCTTGGTGTCCCTGGTCTCTGGGGAGGAATATGTGGGTTGGAGTCAGCTCAAGCCTGTTGGGTTTTTCAGAGGTCACTTTGGTTGTTCAAATTTTATACCCTGAGCTGAGCCACATAATACACTTCCCTTTGCTGGTCTGGTTGGTTCCCGAAGATAATACTCTCTATCAGTTATTCTAAGGAAGTTCATATGCCAGTTTACCCGCTGAACTGATAGTCTTTGTTTAAAACAGACTTCACCCTCAGTCTTCTTTGTGTTGAAAGTTCAGCTTCACCATAGCTGTGGTGACTTTCTATCTCCTGTTCAGAGCATCACGAGCACATCATCCTTGCGTGGCATCTCTCAGCCACCTTCCATGGTAGGGCTTCATTGACTGGTCACAATGCTCCACTGGGACATCTCCAATGTGAAGTGGATTGTGGTGGCTGCTGCTGCTTCTTAGTGTGCAGTCGGTATTTCAAAAACTGTAAATGCTGGTTGCAGATTCAGTTTGATTGTATTTCTGTACACGCATATGGTCTCTGGACAGCCTGGAAGATGAGGAATAAACTTCCTGGGCTAAAACGGGGGTTTTATTCTGAACAGAACTCTTGCATATTTTTTGGAATACAATTTTTCTGCTATACTTTAAGGCAAGAACAAAAGAAATAGACTTAAAAAAAAAAACAAACCCACACCAATGTTGAAATTAATTCCCTTCATGGTATTGAGCTTCATTTGTGGAGACAATTTTAGCATATGAAATTTGAAGTAAAATTTATCCTTGTTTTCAAGCAGAAACAAAGCTAAGTCTTTTTAAATAAGCAGTTGTAACAAATTATTTTGCTTTCAGGCCGACAGTGCAGGGGTAAAAGCAAAGAAGCTTATGATGCTTCTGACTGAAGATTGCCTTTTCTTTTATATATGGAAAACAAGGTACTGGCTAATTCAACTTCTAAGACAGAGATGAGCTCAAATATTATATTCAAGTCCTTCAAATCCTTGAAGGAGAACCGGGCATGCGTGAAAGCTCAAGCATGTGTTAATTCCCAGGCTGCAGCAGAATGAGATTTGTCAAGGGCTGCTTGGCTATCTCCAGCTTCTGAGGAGGTGGCTGTGTACAGAGGAAAGCGCTTCTGCATTCTCCTTTGAATGTCTTTTGGAGCTTTTGACTAAGCCCTAGTCCCCATGCTTTTAGCAAACTGTCCCACTACAGTTCACCATCTGAGAAGATGCATAGCAGAGAAACCCTTGTTCTGGAGCCATTGGACTCAAAATACGTCTAAGGAAGTCCCCTAGACCTTCTGTTGCTCTTGCACTGCTCTGGAGCTGCTCGTGAGGAACACCAGTGGTTGCAGTGCAGCATGGGCAAATCTGCAAAGCGTTCCCTGGGATCTAGATCCTATGATGCACTGGTACAGAAATATCTGAGAACAAAAGTGTAAAATGAAGTTATGTAGGACATAGTGAGCATCTTCTGGATGTTTCCGTGTCCTTTGTCTTTCTGCTAGTTGCTGCAGCCCAGCTTGTGCTTTGCTATTTTTAGTGTAGAGGTCAGTCTTAGAAATGTGTCCTCAAGTGCTCTTTGGCAAGCCCACACAGTTAGGTTTGCCAGCAGTTAAGCTGGATTTCCTAGAAATTAGGGAGAGTCTAAACGAGTCACCCCAAAGTCAGTACCTGAGATGGGAAAGCAACTGTGGAGTCTGGATTGTTCCATCTCTTGCCATAACCAGTAGGCGATGCTCCTATTACTAATATAAGCAAGAGGTTCAGAAACAAGCAGCAAATATTCTCATATTCTCAAGAGATTCTTAAGAATATACCAATTTAATGCCTTTTTTTCTTTTAACTATTGGATATGCATCTACCATGTTGAGCATTAATCTTGAGGTCAGGATATGCCTTTTGGGTATTCTTGTTAATGAAATACCTTGCTGCAGAGATGCCATAATAGCCTAGCAATCTACATTCTCTCTGGCCAAAGTACTTAAAGTTATATCTTCTTCTTGAATATGTTGGTTGGAAACATGCCGGTTTTAGAAGCTATATATTTTTTATTGGATTTGATGGGAAATATAAATTGGGTTTGGAAAAGGGCTAACTCTTCAAGCCCTCGATTCTCCCTATTAAGATTTTCCTTGCAACTTGGCCTCTTTTAAGCTCCCATCTCGTGCATACTCTTTTCTAATCTGATACCTCAGTGTACATATCTAAACATGATCAGTGACAGTTTTAGCTGCGGGGTGAGACTTTCTGTGACAAGGGCAGTGAGCTCTGATTTGAGACCATTCATTGTAAGTGACTTCAGCTGTCTCTTCAAGTGACATCCAGCTACTTGAGGAATGGGGGATGACGAAAGTTCTTTGGACAGAAAACTTTCACTGACAAGAAGGTGACAGGTCCTTGCACAGCTGGTCTCTGATATGCCTTGGAAGATGCCTACATAGTTACTAATTTAAGTTTAGCGGTGGCTGCAAGCATGGAGCAGACAAGTTCTTGTAGATTTGTAACTCATCTGCAGGAATGACAGGAGTTGGAGCTACACTTACGGTGCCTGCGTTGTATAACATTTCCAATAGCCCATGTTTATTTAAAGAGCTAAGTAAACTGAACTGCAAACTATTCTCATTAATGTTTCTTAACATGTAGCTGAACATGGTCTATTCTTTTAATTTGTTCATATATTTGAAGTGGATGCTGACCCTTTTTTAATGGTCTGTCAAGTTACAGTAATGGGATCCTCATTCTTAGGGCTGTCTATTCCTTCGTTTTTTTTCCATCCTAATTTTCCCCATTGTCTCCTATCACATTTTCAGCTGTAGTCAAGAATGAAAACTCTGGTGTGTGGAAAGTGGGTAGTTGTTTTTTAAAGGGACCTCTTGCCTTGCTGAGAACAAATGCATGCAACTCCTAAACCACCATGCTGTGTACCCACCATTGCTCCTGTTCCCAGTAACGCTGAAGGGAAATCAAAAGGTCCTTCCAAATAAGGAGAAGAGTGTAGCAGCCTGAACACACGTGCATGTGCACGTGAACTCTTTCCAGGACATGATGGGTAAGTGCTGGTCACTGCACAGACAGCTGTGATCCTTTCCATCATGTTTGTTGCCATCTAGTTAAGAACATGGTTGTTCTGATGCCAGCTCTGCCACCATCCACTTTTTGGCCATTGTCAAATTGTTATACTATGAAACAGAAGTATCTGGTTACTTATGTATCCGTGTGTATGCAGGAAAGTTTTAAATGTTGACAGTGTCCAGTGTAGTGTATTCTCACCTGAGAAGGAAGTGTTCACCGTTTAAATATCAGGTAGCTCTTGGAATAATCTGTGATAGAAACGTACAAAATTCGAGGCCCAGCTATAACCCAAAGAAATAAGGTGAGTTATTGCTGATGTTTGAATGATTCTGTGGTGGCAGATCTGGTTTCGGAGGCTCATCCTTTCTCACCATCACCCATAACTCCTGTTCCCACTGCCTGCTCTGCCTTTCTTGCTCAGCTTTTTGTGTGGCTGGGCTCTATATCTCCAACAGACATATTTTATTATTGAAAAGTATAATTTTGCGTATTTGATTTGGAGCATGGCCATAGAAATTGTCAAATTAGCATGACTGAGGGGGTGGACACTTCCAGTGTGTGGTGGTGAAGGAGGAATGGCAGTGAAGGGGAAAGTGCTGAAGGCATCACATGTGCTGCTGACAGAAGAGTGATGTTGAAGCACTTCTGAATGGACTATTAAAGGGAAGATAGGAGAAGTGAGACTAGTTGTTATGAAGGAGGTAACTGAGACCGCAACAACAAAAACACTGGGTGGTCCTGAGCTGAGCTTCAGGGAAGTGTGCCCATTTACACTACTCCAAAACTTGTCCTCTTCTGTGCATGGAGTGTTTGTCACCTTATCACTGCAGCTTCAGCTCTCCTGTAAGGTCTTTACTGTTTGTACCTGAAATACCACCTGGTTTGCATGTCAGATCACAGAAATGGTATCTGTTTCTCAGCAGTTGTGCTCTAGTCCACATCTGGTGTGAGTCAGCAGGGCTCAGCTGCTGCACGGGAGTTGCACCATTAACAGCCGCTGAGGCTTCAGCACTCAGTAAATAAACACCAGTGTATTACTGCACAGATTTGACCTCATTTGTTTTGGGTTTTTTCCATCTCCTTGACACATAATTGGGCAAATTGTCACTGAAGCAAGGGAGTAGAAGAGGAGATAATTAAATATTACATGAGGATAATAAGGTGTGAGTAAAATTATTTTGATGGTTTGCCATGTCTGTCTGTCTTAGTAATTTCTTTGCTAGCTGGAAAATATGAGCTTGGTGTAATGCCAAATAAGCTGTTTGCTGTAGGTATTTAAAAGGACCAAGTGCACCTCTTACAGATACTTTGTTGACAGTTAAAAAATGATGTATCTATTATTCATGGTGAGCAGCCTGACAGGAAGAATGTTGCCTTAACTTTCTCATGGTAAACGAGGAATGTGGAAAGCAGTGTAGCTTGTGAAGGCAGTTGGGTTTGTTTAAAGGAATCTTGTCCCTTCAGTTATCCTGATTTGTAATAGGACAGAACTGAAACTTGGTAGACTGAGCACTGTAGTGGCAAAACTTTTGATTTCACCAGGACTGTAATTTGGCTTTGTGTGTCCATATTTATGGCTAAGGTCATAAACAAGGTACAGAAACCTGATGCAGACAAAGGTTTTATTACTTTTCCCATAAGTGACTATCTGAAAGGAATGAATGATGCTTGGCTTTCTGACAACAAACCTTTGATTTTTGATGACTTATCTGCATGAACTGAAAAAGCGCTTAATGTTATGAAGCCCTGTCCTGAAGGGTTGGCTTAACAGAATGTCTTGGGATGTGTAGGAACAAAATCCAGCATTTGCAGGTTTCTGGAGCTCCCCTCTTACTGAAGCTGGTTTTTTTTTATATTTCATTCAATTTATATGTATGCATCAAATAACAGTATACTGTGGAATGTCTGCTTTACACAATAATTACACATTGCTTGCTGTTGAAGCATGATACAGGTTTTGTGCACCACAGGAAACTTGTTTCCTATTAACGAAGGTTATCTGTAATGTGAAAGATGTAGCAGAGAGTACATTATAACTTACCTAGAAAGCTGACCAAAATGAAGGGCTGAGTCTTTCAGTCACTAAGATTAGTATGATTTTGGTTTTCCAGCAGCTGTTTTGCTTTTAAGTGTACAAAGTGGCTTTTTCTGCTTTTGTATTTGGCCTGCCTTTCTAGGATTTTGGTGTAATGTGTGTGATGCAGAAGTGCATGTCAGTGAAAACTGTTCAATTCAACCTTGTGTTGTGAAGAAGTAAGATGTGGGGAGACAACCCAGAAAGTATTGTTAACTTGGAAGAGGTGCTCCATCCACTATCAGAGAAGTGGGTACTGCAGGTAGGTTTGATCCGAGCAAAGCTTTTGGGGCACTCAGTCCGTGGTGGGGTAATGGTTGTTCTCTGAACTCTTGGGACTCTCATGCAGGGAGCCAGGTAGCAATTCTGCTTAAGAGTGAGTGCTCATCACAGAGATGATGAGCCTCAGGGTTCAATCTGTCCTTTGACTTAATGCTGAGCAAGCATTTTTAAAAAATAAGCCAAAAGAAATTAGTCCAGCTAATGATTTCTTTTTGCTGACTTCTCTCAGTGCTTGCTCTCAAGCACAGTTTTGAACCGTTGTGTAGTGTGTTGTAGGGGGGCAGTGAGATGTGCTGGTAATGGTGTGCTGTGTTCCTCCCTCAGAATAAGCAGCTGAGCTGGCAATAATGTGTGAGCACCAGCGTACCCTGTACTGCACTCTGTGTACCTCACATACCCAAGTGTGTTCTGCACTGACAGCATTCCTGAGTGTCTGCACCAGGGATAAAGGCAGGTACAAAGCGAAAGGGAAATACTCCTATAAAATGCTCATCTTATTTGTTATGATCTTTCACAGGATGAACTCTCTGAGGCTGCAAGCAGGTTGGGTGTTGCAATTACGTTGCCATGGGTCTGAATCCCTTAGGCTCCAAGGACGCACTGAAGGGGTGAGATCATCAGCAAAGGAGCCATTTGATTAGTTTAGGCCATGTGATGATTTCACGTGATTCAACTGTGAAGACTGGCCCAAGACCTCTCTGTGGTTGTCCTGGATGAGGCAGGGATTGCTTTGTGACTGCCTGTACCAAGAAGGGAATGAGGACAACTGGGCTGTAATATTGACCAGGTCTGCATCACTCTGCAGACCTCTGTGGCTCTGAAAGGTATAACAAATTGCACAGGGCAAGGAACATAGTGTAGGCTGTAGATTGAGCCCATCTAGCAGGACTCTTGGGAATGGATTGTGTTGTCTTGCAGGCCTGGGTATTGCATCTGACAGTGGCTGAAAGTCACAAGTTGAGCCAACAGTATTTCATCACTGCATGATTTTTGTGGTGTGGAGGTAGAAGTGCCTAAGGCCTCAGATTTATCTGTGGATGGTGTCTCAAAATGTAAGCATAGATTTATCTGTATAAGGAAATTAATTTTGTTCAAGGAAGAATTTGAAAGAGAATGCAGAAATTATTTTGGAATAAGGCGGGTAAAGTTGTTAGTTAAATCAGCTCCATCCCCTGTGATAAATAGATCAAGAAGCTGGACAATTTATTGAATAAATTGTCCAGTGATGTCTAAATTATTTGCAGTGCCATTTTCACCTGAGCCTGTGGAGTGTAAGGCCAAATTTCAGCTGACTGTATTGCATTCCTCTCTAGAGCCAGAAATAGAATCTCAGCTGTTATAAATTGATTAATGAAGGTATTGTTATTTAGACCAGACCCTTAGGCTTGTAATGCCTAAGTTTTAGCATAAATGACCAAATTGAGCCATTCTTTAGAAGGCAGAGCATTCAAAGCCATTTGTCTAGTTCAGAAGCAGAAAATATAATGACCTTCATTGTTTTGGTGCTTCTTATTGTCTCTGTTGCCTCCCAAAATGACTTACTGTTTTTTTCCCCTCCTGAACCTGTGTGGCATCATATTAGCATGGCACATGAAGATCCTGAGGTGAAAATACATCCACAAAGATAAATATCAAACTTTGAGATGCTGTTCCGTGTAACTGAATGTTTATCTGAACTTCACACACAGCATCCAGTTAGATAATTTGCCCACAAGGCAAGTTAGTTTCATTTTCCACAATGTTCTGCTACTTGAGATTGTTTATTCACTGCAGCAGAGCTATGGACTACCCTGATTCATTAAGCAAGCACTGTGAGGATAGATCCTGCAGTACTATCTTCCATGGAAAACTTTGGAGTGAGGAGCAATGAACTACTGCCTAGTGCATCATGTTCCAGGATGAGCTAAAAAAACTGGTAGGGGTGCAGCTGCAGAGGTAAGAGGAGAGTCCTCCCTCATGGAAATGTCTTTTCCCTCTGATCCCTTTTGCTTGTCCTGTAATAACCTTAGTCCAATGTTCTGAAAACCTTGATATATTTCTTTTAAAAAAGAAGAAAATAAGATCCAGAAGCTTGTGAATGTATCTATAGTTAGCTTTCTGGATTTAATTAGTTTTAATTTTAATTTAATTGTGTTTAATTAGCAAAATAGAGATATGAAGTATTTATTCCACCAATAAGCACAAAAACCTTGTTTCAGGCTTCTTAACTGAAATTTATTAATTAGTGTATTAGACATTTCTTTACCTTTAAGAATCATTCTTGCATGGATACATTTGACAAGGGCAGCAGATCTCCTGTGCTGCATTAATTGTGATACATCTTGAAAGGCATTGTCACAGGGGTTCTATTCCTTTCCATCTTTGTGTATGTGAAGTTAAACTGCCCACTGAAAATTTAGCAAACTTAAACTGCAGCCAAAGAAAACATCTGCTTTGGACATGACTTACTTTATTTTCTAGCAGGAGGGCTCCATATATCAGTGCCTTGCCTTGTCTAATTTCATTAATGTGATCTTGTGTCCATCCTGTGGCAGTTTAATAGCCATTATTTGTGGCCTCCATCAAATAAAGTGTTGACCATAAATCCAGCTTCGCGTAAATGAAGATATAAATGTCAATCTGCATTACTGTATAATATTTATTATTTTAATTAAATGAAACTGATTGTGACATTAGATCACAAGTTCCTTGTTAATGGCAATGAATAGCAAAAAATTTGCTTATTTTAGAATGAAAAAAACCTGCTTAGTTTATTATAAATGTTATAAATTTCCCTAATGTTACTGTCTTAAGTTATCAAAGCTAGGAATCTGTGCATGTAACACAATGTTTGTGCTTCTTTTTGGGACGTAAACTAGTTAGTAATGCCAAACATGACATATACTGCAGAACTATCAAGAATCAAGTGTATTCAGAAGGTGCTTTTGTTAGTCACTTAGTATACAAGTTTTTACATCTGAGCCAATTTCTTCTACTCTAGGTAGCAGGAATTATCCCATCTGAAGTCAGATATACAAGGTTTATGCTGGCAGTACTTAAACTTCCTTCAATATGAGGGTAGTACAGTCTGTGGCTTAAATGATTTAATTTCCAAAGTATTGTAAAAAAATACAGTAAATCTATAATTTTAAAATGCTGAAGTACAGTCCTGAGTAATTTAGTCCAAAAGATAGGAATCCATTACAAATTAGAGACTGCTCTTATTTAGTCTCCTTTGATTGCTGTGGTTATTTTGCTTTTAATGTACAAAAAGAATAGTGCATGTTATTTGCACTGGCTGTAGGAAAAGATAATGGATAAAATTCCATGGTCTTGATGCTGGAAAAAATTCCTTAACCTGGCAAACCTCTCATGTCAGTGAGAAGTGTAAGAATGAAGGTTTGATATGGGGTATGTTTCTTCACTTGCCAGGGAGTCAGATTTTATCAAAACTGAATTTACAGCACCCTATTTAGAGTAAGAACAGTCTTTGTATGTCAGAGAGGTCACCAGCTTCTTACCTAATCGACTGTATTCGAAAAAGCATCTGGATGATGGAGGTGTTAAATTTTCTTTAGGAAACAAAGGAATTGAGTTATAGTTTATCATTTTATATTACAAAATATTGATCCTGGTTCTGTTGCTGTGGCAAAACACCAATTAACTCAGTTTGAAGTGTGGAAACTTAGGAAATGAGGATTAAGAGGAGATTTAATCTTTCTGTATATAAACTTGGCTTGTGTCTGTTTTTCACAATGATTTCTTGAAAATGAATGGAAATATTCACACTGGCTTAAAAGGAAGTTGATTCAGATCTTCAGATATCTGCTTTCGGAGAAGTTTCAAATGTTTTCTGCAGATCTCTGGTATCTTTCACAATGAGTCTAAAATGTTTCTAAGCAGGAGAACACTAAATACTCTGCATTTCAGATCACGTTTAACTAAAAAAATACTTATAGTTTATTTGTAACAAAGGTGGTCATGAGGTTCCTGTCTGTATCAAATCCTATTGCTCAGCTCTAATTTAATTCCACTAAAGAGCAGAAAATACTACTGTGAAGTTTATTCTTTTGGTTAGTACTAACTACATGTATTCATAGCATTCTGAGTAATTACTAGATACTATCTTTTCAAGCTAAATGCCCAGTATTGTGTGGCGTGACATAGAGAAAAAAGATTTAGCAAAAGCAAAGCTGAGAAGCTGGTACAGAAGAGGCTGGGAGTAGAGTGAAAGACACTTGACAATGCTACACTTTCAGGTGCTGCACTCCTGTATTTATTTCAGGGCTTGTTTGATAAAATTACATTACTAGTGAAATGCTTTTTCCCTTACCAAAATCTGAAACCAAATAAAGTAAATGCTGTCGGAGTCCCAGTTTTAACTTAGCAGTTTCATTTCAGCATGATTTTTTCAGCAAGTACTGATTTTTCTGTGATTCCGTGTGTAGCTGTGTAGACACATAACTGTAACACTTCTGTATTCCTCCTGAGTCCACTGTAATGTATTTTTTCTCAATTTCCTCTTTGTATATAAAACAATCTATGCTTGTATACATTTGCAGTATTCCCTTTGAACCTTTCTAGTGGCTAAACCAGGTCTTGGACTAGTATTCACTTTTTGCTACAAAACGCTTTCTCTCTGTTGAACTGAGGCAGTGGCAACCTTTCTTTTCACTCTTGGAATGAAATGAGAATGAGCAATGTCAAGATAACCACTGGCAGTGTGCTCCACTTGCTGCTTCCTTCAAACCTTGTTTTACACTCCCTCTAGCTCAGAAGCCTGTTAGAGACTTGTACCTACACATGCTGTGAGAGAAATAGTAATCTCCAAATGCTGGTCCTAACAACAGACTTTCATGTTCAGCATCTGCTGTGATGCCTCATCTGAATATCGCAGGACTGTACCAGAGTCTTTTGCTCCAAGTCTTTCTGTCAGATGAAGGTCATTTTTAATGTGCAGGGATATCAGTCAGCACTTTTTAATGTGGTTGGTTGGCACTTTTCAAACCCTGTAACAGAAAGTATATTCAGTTCGAGTCATCTTTTTGATAATCAGTCATACTTGTAAGACAAGATTTTTTGGCATTTTGTACAAAACTGGATTCTTAACTGTTTTCGGAAGCTGTCTTTGGTTACATTTGTGTTCGTTCTTTATTATGTCAAGACCACTGGGGTATCCTGAAACCATCCTAGCCATCCCAAGTTTCAAGTCCATTTCAGTGTCAGATTAGGTTGTGTAACTCTGCAATACTAAAATGATTTTGGAGGATTCCGTAAATGCTTAGTTTCTGCTCTAGAATTTGAAAAGAGATTATTCCATCAGTAGAATAACTGGAGACTGTTCCTTACTGGTCTTCAGTTATTTTGATTTCTTGATTCTTTGTTCTAACATGATTTTAATTTCCTCTGTGCTTGTTCTTCCCCTGGGAAATTAATCTGAGTTCTGACATGTGTTCTCTATCTTTGAATCTGTGAGGGAAAGAATTGATGTTGATCTTAGTAGTGGCTATACCCCCTGCCAATAAACTATACTTGTTGCTGCTTTAAGGCATTGTCTCTTCTATTGGTTCTTGCTTGTGTACCTGAAAATTAACTAACACACTCTCCAAACAAGTGGCTTTTCGTTTGTTTTTCTTGTTCTTTCTTCAGTTTTCTGAGTGTTCCACTTCTCTGCTATGGCCTGACCTATCCAGCTCCTTCCAAATGCTGATTGACCCTCTCATTCCATGCGCATCTTTCCTTTCCTGTGCAAGGGAGTCTGGTCTTGTATGCTCATTTTCTGAAGTGTCCCTGATTTGTTCTGTTACTTTGGGCAAGTCACTTAATCTCACTGTGGTGCAGTTTATCCACTATAAAATAAGTCTAATAATCCTTACCCGCTTTGCTGAGCCCTGAATCTTGTTTGCCTTCTTTACATGTGCAGTCCTAGGGGTATTATAAAGCTTCAATTATTAATGTTTGGAAAGTGCTTTGAGATCTTGGGATGGAAATCCCTGTATAATCATATTTAGCACTTAGCATTTCACAGCACAGTGCAGACGCTACGTAATCCTCAGAATACTCCTGTGAGACAGAATTACCTGTCAATACAATTATTATCCTCACTTTACTGGATAGTGAGGCAGAAGGATTAGGACCTAATCCTGCTTCTCTTCGAATAAATGGGAGTTCTCTTGACTTCAGCAGAAGCTGGAAGTAGTCTTCTGTGACACATCAAGTTTTGAGCTCAGTCTGAGCTGCCAACCTCATGGACTTTCCTTCCTTGTTGTAGTAGAGTTTAGTGTTTCGTGGTCATATTATATATAGACTTTCTTGCATGATCCATTTTTAATCTTCTTCTTTCTTATTCTATTTTGGTTACCTTTTATGTATATTTTTTGATATCTTTCCAAGTCCCAGCATATTCACTTCCTGATGCTGCATGTAACCCTGGGAGATATCATCCATGAATTTTTCCACATCACTTGTGCAATCCTCTTCCTTCACTGATTTATGCACTCCAATTCTTTTGCCTCATTTTAATGATTTTATTTTTCTGCTGGATGTGTTATTGCAAACTTAACTGCTGTCTACTGGAACACTGCTTCTACATAATTGACCTTATCAAATTCCTACTTAAGAGGCATTTTAGACCAGTTTTCTTGTTGTGAATATTGTAAATAGTACTCTGTCGTGGTTACAATAATTTCATGGCTGTGATTATGCTAACCTGCCCTTTATATCTCTGAGTTATTTTAGTCTGTTCCAATATTAGACAAAGACAAACCTGCCTCACAACTTGGATTCACAGTCTTCGCTTTGAAATGCTAACCAAAGCAGTGCTATAAAAAGACTGCAAGAACAAGTGTTTAAGATATGAATAAAAATTAATTGACGAAATCTCTTATGTGAAGGAGATGGCACAACATGATAGATTAATTCTTCACAGAAAGAAGTTGAATTTTAAAACCTGTTGCGGAAGAAAAATCGGTCGTGCCTAGTTGTTGCATGATGCAAACATGTAAGTGAAGAAATTCCTCCTTAATGTCAGATACTAAGCACACTGTCACCAAAATGAGCAGATTCGATCTTAAAGTAAGGAGACAAAATAATTTCTCTTCTCGTACATTGATGGGGCTACAAGTTAGCCTGCTTTGTTCAGGGGACCATTTCGGAGCACCCGGCTGTTGAACGTAACTAAAGATGCTGCAATCCATACTGATTTGCTTCCTCTGAAAACATTCACAATTTTGAGTAAAGGGGCTCTCAATGAACCTGATACTGATGGCTGTAGAAGAGGATTCAAAGATGGGGCTTGGCCACAGCTGCTGTTGGTCACTTGTCTTTGTTCAGCTGAGTTGCTTTGGAAGACCTTCCATACCACCTCTAGAAGGCTGGAAAAGGCATTCGGACATAAGGCAGATCATATATACTTCCTTGGGTGCTCAGAAGCCAGTCCTACTTCTTACAAAAGCAGTATTAAGCTAATTAAAAGCTAGGATTAGTAGCATCATATTTCTAGCCACTTTTTTTTTTTTTTTTTCCTTAAAACCGCAGTTATTGAGCACTGAAGGTGAAATCAGTTCTATAAAGGTAAACATTTTTGTAGTAATGTGGCCATGACCTGCTGTTGTGGTTTAGGCCTGCCACACAGCTCACTCACTGCCCCCCCACCTCCTCCCTCGGCTCCCGGAGGGATGGGGGAGAGAATCGAAAGAATACAACTCCCACAG